>JAPFFP010070952.1:0-24293 GCA_026153255.1 Solanum medicagineum
CCTCACATGGTTGATGTTGGTCACACCCCAATCATCCTAGGTGGTGAAGTATAAACCCCTCACATGGTTGATGAGTATAAACTCCCAACTCAATTGATGATGGTCATACGCCAATCATCCTAGGTGGTGAAGTACTAACCCCTCAAATGGCTGATGTTGGTCACACCCCAATCATCCTAGGTGGTGAGGTATAAACCCCTCACATGGTTGATGAGTATAAACCCCGAACTTGATTAATGATGGTCACACCCCAATCATCCTAGGTGATGAAGTACTAACCCCTCACATGGTTGATGTTGGTCACACCCCAATCATCCTAGGTGGTGAGGTTTAAACCCTTCACATGGTTACCCGAGCTCTTATCCCCCCGGATTGGGCATGGTCTAGTGCAACACTTTATATAAGATTCTTCATATGCTCTAATGCAATACCTCATGTAGGAAAAATCATGTACATAAGCTCATTTCATCATCATAACATCATTCATATCATATCTCATGCTTTGGACCTTCAATTTCTTAAGAAAACATAACCAGACATTTTATCAAACACCTTGGGGTTGTGTAATGGGGGTAAAAGAGCATGAAATTTAGAGATAAAATCATGTAGGAAAATCAATGGTAAAACCTTTAATCAACACCTTGCAACACCCCCGAGATATTCACATCAAAACCCCTCATCAATTTTAGCATTAGATCCAAGATTTGAAGCTCAAAACATGCTAAAACAACCATACTTTCATGAACTAAAATCACTGTGTAGTAAATTTCTTAATATACAAGACCCACATGTAAAATCAACTTTAAATAATGCAATATTAATTAAAAGAGGGTTTAGACACTATGGGTGGAAGGACCCAATGGTTCAACACCATATACCTTAGCTTTAAAGAGGTTCTTGAAGAAGACTTTAATAGAGACTTGAAGCTTGAGTGAAATCCTTGAAGAAATCCTTAATATTGGTCTTGAGTTTGACACTTGAATTTAGGGTGAAATATGAGTCTAAATGTTTGAGTAAGTTTTGGAGAATGTTTAGGATGATATGAGGGTGAAATAAGGCTAAGTATATGTATTTTCAAGTGTGGGAACCCTTAGGCCCAAGACTTAAAATTCTTGGACCGAAGTCAAGAGAAAATAGGACCAAAATGGACTGCTCATTGGAAATTGCATTTTCTGCACGGGCGAGTTTTACGAAAATGGGCATAAATCCTTCATCCGAACTCAGAATGAGGTGAAACGAAGTGCATTGGAAAGCTACTTCAAAGGGCTTTCTGTTGGTAGGTCGTGGCCACCCAGTTATTTGTGTGCTAAGAGATATGCCTCTTCAAAGTGAACCCTCCTAAATAGTGTATTTTGCGATTTTTGAATTTTGATACAGTTGCTCCAAAATTCGGGTTAGACCCATTTCCCACTCAATTTGACCCCTTAAAAAAGAATACGAAGTCGGATTTTCAAAATAACAAACACACTTTAGATATATGGAAAATAAGATTCCGGGCACTTCCGAGGTACGTTTTCAAGTACTTTTTTTTGGGTCGTTTCATGTAATTTATATCCTAGAAAATATAAATTTTCAATAAATGATATGAAAAATATGAAAAAAAAAATTTCAGAACTTTTAAAAATTCATTTAATTTTAACAATAAAAAAAGCCTTAAAAATTCACTAAATTTGGAATAGATGGAGTATAAATACGAGAAAATAAAGCTAATTATCATTTAGAAATAGTTCTCATGTGTTTCCCAATTTCTTTTGGAAACCTATTTATGGACTATAAAGATTAAGAACAAATTTATTTGTACTAGATGTGATTTTAAATATATTCCATGTTAGTTATGTCATTATGAAATTTTTTTCTTTAATAAATGAAATCTTTTATGTTTGTGGAAAGAAATTTCAAATCTCAGAGTACGGGTTATATTTGTCTGTTATAACATGAAAGTTGATATGATTAATGTCTATTGCAATCTAATCCATTTTATTTGTTGTAGAAGTTGCGATAACTAAAGCATTGACAATCAGAAAATAATTCAAATGTGGGCTAAAGTATGATTAAAAGAATGTAAGTTTCTTTTTAGATTTGTCAACACTTATTTAAATATTTAATACATTACTTCGTATCAATATTATTTATTCAGAGCCTAATTTTTCTAAAAACAATTAAGTTGTTGATGTCTGGCCTGGTGTCTCAGTAAGATAGTAGGACTAGTCCTATCATTTTATCTTGCGTTGTTTTTTCCCCAAGTTATTATATTTGTTACTTCTATTGTATTTTTATACTATCATCTGCTTTCCATTTTAGTCGAATATTTTCTCCTTTTCCTTTTCTCTTTGTTTCACATCTTGTTTCTTCTACTTTTGGGGCTTGATATTTTTCTGATGAAGGTCTTTCGGAAATAGTCTCTCTATCTCTATGAGGTAGTAGTAAGATCTATGTATATTTTACCTTCCTCAGACCCCACTCGTGGGATTTCACTGGGTATGTTGTTGTTGTTGTTGTTATCACTAGGTGAAATTTCTTATTTTGACACCTTCTTGTTTGAATTATCGGAGGCTTCATACTATTTTGTACCATGATTACTGGGTTTGATATGCATATATATTATGCTTATCAATTAAAAAAATGAGTTTATTTAATTATTTTATAGAATTTTTGAAAAGACACAAATATTTTCTTGAACTATCACCAAAGCGTCAAGGACATATCTCTTCTTTATGAGAGGAAATGGTTTCCTATTTTCTTGAACTATTTTCGAGCAGAATTATTTATTCCCTTAGCCCTAACGTGGAGGAAAAAAATTATAAAATGTTACCCCTTTTTTAGTTAATCAAATATTTTTTCTTTCTTTCTCTTCATCTTCTCCTCATGGATCCACTTTCTTCACAATTATTATAACACTGATACACCTTTTGTTACACGACCACGAGCCATTACTTTCTTTGACACAATTTATATTTATCAGGTTCATCATTATCGAAGTCATTCTTCCTTCAACAATCATCGAAAAAAAAAACTAAAATTTTATTTAAATAATTGCTATTTTTTCATTTATTTTTCTTAATTCTTTTTCTTTTATCTCTTCATCTCTTATTTACTATGTTTTCCACCTTTAAAACATGAGAATTTTGGTAATACTTTTTCAACAGTTAAAAAATTAGGATGAGAATTTGACACTGCAACTTGATGAAATAATGTATTTTTTTTTAAAAAAAGTAAAATATGAAGTTTCATCAAAGCTAGAATTCTATTCTATGGTAAAAAAAAAAAAATGGCGAGGGGGGGGGGGAGGAGGTTTGAAAAGGATCCCAAACATTTATGATCATACCAAATGCTCTAAAATGAACTTAGTTTAACTAAGCTTTGTTGATGATTTAACATTTTATTTTATTTATTTCTCTTTTCCTTCTATTTCAAATCAAATGTGAATAACAAACAAAGTAAGAGACTCCCAATGACATCGACTCTTCCACTCCTAGTGCAATCAACATAGCTGAGGAGACTTTCAAACCCCCAGACCCACCTAACAGAGGCAAACAAAGTGACACGACCCGGGAAAAACCTTCTTCCAACCAAAATCAAGAAAAAGTAGGGTCGGCGTTATCCTTCAAGGGCCTTCTCATCACACCCTACACCAAAACTATGGACAATCAAAACTCTGCAATGGTCAACAACAAAGAAGAAATGTAGATTGGTAAACTTGACTACTCCAATGACACCATCGAGGAAGACAACGAGCAGATTCTTCTCATGGAGGAGAAGAAGAAGCGGATTTACAAACCATGGGCTTTCTCTGTAATCATCAAGGTTTTCGAGAAAAAATCAACCATATATACCTAAAAATGAGGCTATATATGATGTGGAAAACCACGAAAGAGATCATTCTTATAGATCTAGGGCATGACTACTATATAGTCAAATTCTTCAAAGAGGAAAACTTAAACAAAGCCCTACAACAAGGTCCTTGGTTCATTAATGACTTTTTTCTGTCTATTAAGCATTGGCATCCAAACATTGTGGCCTCGACAACAAAGGAAACTAAATCAGCTATTTGGATTAGGCTTCCAGAGCTGCCTACGGAGTTCCGTGACCACTCAATACTAGCATGTATAAGATTGAAATTAGGAAAACTCGTCAAAACGGATGCGTGTACCGCTGAAACACTTTGAGGCAGATACGCTAGGATATGCATAAAGATAGACATCAGAATCCTATTCAGGAAACATATACTCGTAAGTCAACATAAACGATCCCTTGTTTACGAGGGACAAACAAACTGTGCATGACCTGCGGAGTCTTGGGACACACAAGTCTCACGTGTACGAACATTATAGCAACCACACCGGAGAGGCACCTCAACAACACTGCATCGGTATAACGAAGTTCAAAAACAAACTGCGCACCAGAGCTAACCAAGGGAAGAAACGAATGGATGGTGGTGTCTTCTGCAAAGAGTAACTCAACAAAAAAGAAGGAGGAACTCACACGATCAACCACAACACCAACACAATCAATGAAAAAAATAAAGGTATCCATGTCAAATTATTTCATGCGAATACAGGTAACTTTCTCTAATCTAAAATCTTTCAATACAAAGCATTACAATCTCCAAACATAGACGATGGAGCTTTGGCTCACAATACACTAGAAAACGATTCGAAAAATCAAAACAATACACACGACAAGACCACATGCTAGTCATTGCACCCTCATTATGGTGACGTCAACTCTGCCAATGTCACATCTGCCAATGAAAAGGCAATTACTGTGCAGGATAATATTAATAATAATAATGAAAAAAACTGCTATTAACTCACCTAACCACACAATTCATCTAACTAAAGAAATGGGTCAACACGTAGGGGCAAAGGAGGCCAATATTACAAGCACCCCAACCATGGCCCCTAAATTAACCCCTAGCTCCCACGCTTCCCATACACAGCATATTACCACATGTTTCCCCACTAATCACCACAAATCAAGATATCCTCCCACTAAATCAAGATATCCCTCCAATGCTGCATTGGAACCTTCTAATCCATTTAAACCAGAATCATTGGAACCACCGTACACCCGTCCACAATATTAGGAGACACATCATCACCACCTCTTTCCATAAATAGCAAAACTTCCAACGTACCTTTTAATATGGCCAACTCTATTATTTCCATAAATACTAATGGTAATATACCTAGTACCAAGGTTGACCAGCCTTTAATAGGATAAAACTCCCCCCCCCCCCCACTCTTCACAATGCCAAGATTGCCTCTCTCCTCTCAACAAAGAAGAGTTGAGGCTCTGGCAAGATCCCCCCTTCCCTTCAACAGAAGAAACTACTCCCCACCACCACTAATGAACATGCTTTTCCAAACCCCAAAAATTCCATTTCAAACTTCCCTTAGTGACTACGGGGGATCACACCTTCTATGTGACTTAGCTCTAGAACTAAATCACACTCCTCACTCGTGGCTTGAAATGAGTCTTTAGGACCAGGCAATAGAAATGAGTCTTCAGGACTAGGCACTATCTTTCAGTGCAGTAGTGGAAGGGTGGAATGTAGTAATCCTTGTCCAGAATCCAACCTTCCTTGCTCAAGTAGTCTCGGAGGGGATGAGACTAGCAGTCCAAACATAAAACAACCATCTATGACTCTCCAGTGTCCTCCAGCCACCCATGAGCTTTTCATTTCCCCAGCTCCCCTTCTATCATCATCCAACATGGGAAAATCGACTATTCAACCCCTGAGTATCCCTCTGAACTTGGACCCACTCCATCTTTTCTCTTCCCACACTAGATCCCAGAAGAGACTACCGCCCATGGACCAGCTTTGGACCCCCCTCCCATTTTCTACAAAATAGTGAGCAGCGAGACCAAGGAGAATCCACCCTAGGGAGTCCCCAATGTCACCAGGCTAGCAGCTCACTTTTCACCCAAGGTAACTTACACTCTTCGTCCTCCCTCCCCAATGCATAGTAATATCTCCAGCATAGGAAGTAAACCCACAAGATATAGAAGATACATTAGAAATAATGAGGGAGACTAGAACGGAGATAATTCATATTAAAGTAAATAAAAATAGTAATATTGAAAGAGAGATATGAAAAAAAGTCATACTCATTTGTCCACCAAATCTATCAAAAAGCTCTTTGGATATAAGAGCACCGAACAATTGAAATGTAGTGAATTCTGCTATGATAATAAACCCTGCAGTGAGGAGGGATTGAAGCAATACTCACCCCCTACATTGAATAGATCTATAAATATCATAATTTGGAATTGTAGTGGATGTAATGGGGAAGAGTTTAGACGAAGTTTTAGGGCTTTAATAGAATGGCATAAGCAACCTTTAGTAGCCCTAGTAGAAACTAAGGTGAGTGATCACCAACCCTTACTCGACCTTTTTTCGTTCAGTAACATGATTCAAGTGCTAGCCATAGGGAGATCAGGTGGTCTAGCACTACTCTGGGATAACGATATACTGGAACTTGACGAAATTTCCATAATAGGTCAAGAAATCCATGCAATGATAAAGGTAGGCATTTCAAATATATCTTGGCTTCTTAGTGTCATATATTCCAACAATTATCTAGACTCACGTGCAAAATCTTAAAAAAAAATACAAACCAACTTTGATGGGAAATGGCTATTGGGGGGGGACTTTAATGAAATCCTATGTGAAAATGAAAAAAAAAGGTGGCAATCCACGGAAAAATATCCATGCATCAGAGTTCTGGGACACCATTAATTTCTGTGAACTAATTGATCTAGGTTTTAAAAGTAGTTGTTTCACATGGCTGAATAAATATTTTAAAATAAATCTGCTCTAATTTTTGAAAGGTTGGATAGATACCTAGCAAATGACAACAGGATACACAAATTTGGTAATGCGATGGAACAACACTTACCTCGTACATACTCTGACCACTGCCCCCTATTACTATCCCTATTCCCCCTATCAACTGTACCTTAGAAAAACCTTTTAGATTCAAAACCATATGGACTACACACCCGGATCTAGAAGGAATCAGTAAAAGCATCTGGGAGAGGGCAAACAATATCTTAATAGCCATCCCATCATTCCAAAAAAAGGTGACTGTAACAATCCATCTTGAGATGAGAAGTCTCATATCGGCAAAATACAAGAGAGATGTTGGGTATATAACTAAAGGGCTGGTCTATATACTGTGAGTCACCTTTTGGGGTGAGCCCAAAGGGATAAATCTGTGATGGGCTAGGCCCAAGAGCGGACAATACTTCACTGTGTTGTCCCAGGTCGTTACAGGTGGTATCAGAATCACTCTTGTGTCATCCTTGTCGAGGTGAGTCAGAGTTCAATTGAGTTTAGGCAAATCCTAGTGAGGCAGGGCAAACCTCAGTGCTGAGTCTAGGTAAATCCCTTGCGGTAGGGCAAACCTCAGCGATGACGCTGAGTCCATAGAGGAGGTGTATGTAACAATCCATCCTGAAATGAGAAGTCCCACATCGACAAAACACAAGAGAGATGCTGGGTATATAAGTAAAGGATTGGTCTATATCTATAAGGTTCCTCTTAGGGTGAGCCCAAAGTGACAAATCCATAATGGGCTAGGACCAAGAGCGGACAATGCTTCACACTGCTGGTCAGGTCGTTATAGTGATGACTTGGAACCATACTACTTTTGGTAATATTTTCTATAAGATAAAAAAATTGTTAAAAGACTCGAAGTTCTGCACAAGTCTGCACACTATGGTCACAATACCTTCCTAACCAACTTGGAAGAAGATCTTATAGAAGAACATAATTACCTTGTAAAAGTAGAACAAGATTTTTTAAAATTAAAATCTAGAGTAATCTAGCTCAATGAAGGCAATGCAAATACTAAGTTCTTCCATACTACAACTCTCAATAGAAGAAGATGAAATAGAATTATTGCCCTCCAAAGAGAGGAAGGGGTTTGGACATACAATCCCCAGGAAATATAAAACATCACCCTTTATTACTTCAAAAATCTCTTCACCACTGGAAAGCTTTTGAAAGAATTTCTAGCGCGACGCCAAATGAACCCCCTACAAATCCAATTTACCAATCAATGGGAGATATCCCAACAGATGAAGAAATTCTGGATACCATTAAATCCTCAAACCCTTGAAAGCTCCAAGCCTGATGGCCTCCACCCTCTTTTCTACCAAAAGTATTAGGATATCATAGGAAATTAAACCATCTAACTATGCAAGATTGCTTTCATAAAGAGGTATATCTCGGGTGAAATCAATAGAACTTACCTATGCTTGATTCCAAAAAAAATGAGGCTAGTAATATTAAAGACTTCTGCCCAATAAGCCTTTATAACACCACCTACAAAACCATCACTAAAATAATTGCTCACAGACTTCGTGCTCACATGAACAATCTAATAGGGCCTTGCCAGGTGAGTTTTTTAAAAAACAGGTAAGCATCCGATAACGTAATCATATACTGGAAATATTTTCCCATTTCTACAAAATGAAGGGGTCTTGGGCAAAAATGATGTTAAAAATAGGCCTGGAAAAGGCTTTCGACAAAATAGAATGGTCCTTTATCCACGAAACACTTCTTGTTCTCAACCTACCCCAGAACATTACCAATTTGATAATGTCTTGTGTTACAACAAGCCGCATTGCAATACTAATAAATGACACTTCTTTTGAACCAACTAGTTGTATAAGACAAGAGACCCTTTGTCACCATACCTATTCATATTATGCATGGAAGTGATATCCAAGAGAATAGACAAGACGTTAACTTAAGAAACTAGAGGCCCACTAAAATTTCTAGGAAAGGCCCATGGATTTCCCACTTATTTTTTGCAGATGACTTAATTCTAATGAGCCAGGCAACAAACCCAAACTCTGAATACATCAAAGGAAACATGGTCAAATTTTATGAAGAATTCTGAAAAACTATAAATACCAACAAATCAAGCTTATTTTTTCTAAGAATTGCCAGAAAGATACAAAATTGGAAATATCAACTGATATTCAAGTAAAATATGGCACCAATTTAGGTAAATACCTAGGCTATTCTATATCGAAAAATATATCCAACACAAAACACTACCAATTCATTGTGGATAACATGACTAAAAAATTGTCCGAATGGAAAACCAAATTCCTAAATATTACAGGAAGAACAAGTCTAGCCAAGTCTTGCCTCAACAGTATCCATAACTTCTCATGCAAACCACAAAACTCCACATAACGATTACAAGCACCATTGATCAAATACAAAAAACTTCATTTCGGGTACCACATAATCCAAAAAAAAGCTTCACCTTATAAAGTGGGATAATTACATGAAAAAAGGAGAATGGCGACCTAGGACTTCAAAAAGCAAGCCTCAGAAACATAGCCCTTCTAGCCAAGCTAGCATGAAGAGCGAAACAGGACCCAACTGTAATATGGGCCTCCCTCCTGCTGCAAAAATATACCTCAACAGGAAGGCTAGATGAGAACTCTAAAGCCTTAGGCCATTGTAGAAAAACCTGGAAAGACCTAATTCATGGTTGGGAAATCTGTAAAAAGGGTATCTCATGGATCATAGGTGATGGTAACACTGCCTCCCTCTAGTTCAGCACTTGGCTTCCAAACAAGTTAGCACTCCATGAACTAATCCAAGTCCCTCTAATGGAGCATGACCTCTTAATAAAACTAGGAGATATAATCTCAGAAAATGTGTTAAACCTTGAAGACAGCCCATTCGAACTATCCCTGACCATCATAAATCAAATAACCTGCACCTATATATCCTCGTTAAAGATAGACTCCATTTCCTAGGGTCCAAGCCCAAGAGGTATGCTCAAAACCTCGTAAGTATACCAACTCATCGCCAATAACACCAAACCTCTGCAAGGAGAAAGCTTCAGCTGGATATGGACACTAAAGTGTTCTAACAAGTTAAAAAAAATTATCTGGATATGTCACCATGCAAGGCTGCTAACAAAACGCTAACTCCACAAAATTTGTATTCAAAAGATGATCTTTGCCACATTTGTAGCAAATTCGAAACCAACCACCGCACATTCCTTGACTGCCGCACAACCCCTAAACTCTAGAGGGAGCTCGGTAACTCCCACCTCATTGATATAATCAACCAAAACCCTAATAAAAACTGGATAAAACATATCTTATCTTGGAACATTTCCATTGCAACTACACCCACAATATGGAAAGATATTTTTCCATTCCTACTTTGGGGTATCTGGTTGAAAAGGAATGAAAATACTTACAAAATAGAAAACAAAGCATCAGCATGGAGAACACTCTTTCCATGCAACAGAATACCTAACACTAAATATAACCTCAAGCTTCGTACAACGCAGGAAACAATTTAATTTAGACTAAATGGCTTCCCCTTCCCAAAGGTTTTATGCTAAACGGTGACGAAGCATACACAACAAATCTAAATAAAGGAGGTACAAGAGGAGTAATCAGAGAAAACCAAGGAAACTACACAACATGATACTATAGCAACCAACACCTAGGAAACCACATCAATGCTGAACTGCGCACTTATCCAAGGACTACAAATTGCAAAATATGCTCACCTAGTTACCCTAGATATTAACATGGACTACAAGGAACTCATAGATATTATCAAAAATGATCTCCCATTATATTCTAACATGATTTTTGACTGGAGGGTGCTTCTCAATCAGCTTGGGAATCCTCCAATGCTATATAGCTACAGAGAAAATAATAGTGGCAGAAACTTCATAACTCTTCTCTTTGTTTGTAGGTTTGTTGGACCTAAAGCTTTTGTTGGGAATTTGCTCTCACTTATGTGAGCCACCATTGCATAAAGTGGCCCCTTTCCTTTCCAATTTCGTGCACATGCTTGGTCACATAACTCCTAATTCAAAATTTCTCCCTCTATCGATTTACCCACGTGTTGTGGTGTATAACCTGCTGGTTTCTCCACTAAATTGGAAACTAAAACTTCATTACCTGGTGGTCCTAGGTTTCTATCTTACTACTCTTATCCAATTTTCTGACAATCATCTGTGCCTCAGACCAAATCAGAGCTTTGTAGATGTCTCTGTCACTGGAGATCTCTATTTCCCTTGAACCTTTTTCCCTATCATCCTTCACCTTGATATGAGCCCAATGAAGATTGCCATGTCAATCTCCATTTTCTTTGTAGATTTTTTGGGACCATAAGCCCAAAGGTAGTCCTATGACTCTTTTCCATACCCAATCTGGCTTTACTTTCTCTGGCCAGCAACTAGTGATCGATTTCCACCATTAAATTCATCTTCTTCCAAACCCATTTCCCCAGCATGACATGTTCTGCCACTATTCTTGATGGAAGTTCAGATAGGAATTGACTGTTATTCATAGCAAAAATGCTTACTCTTATAGTTGATTTCCAAGAGTTGCAACCATCTTCTTACGTCATTATTCATAGCAAAAATGCTTACTCTTATAGTTGCTTACTCTTATGGGGGTGTGCCCTACAATCTGTTGACGATGCATATATTCAAAAGATTTGTCTCCGCTGGTGGTGCTGCATTTGTAACTTCTATGCAAGCATCCTTCACATGTACCTTCACTTTCTTCATGGAATCCATTGACCACCTGCTTCTATGAACTTCTTCCCCATAGGATATGCTCGATTTCTTTCCAATATTTACTAGATGTGTTTGCTACCTTGTAGGCTCGTAGATGAACTTAGCTATTTTGTTTGCAATATTACTCTATCCTCCTTTGTAAGAAGATTCCGGTGTGATAATTACATATTTGTTCTGTCCTTGAATATTTGCCATTTTCATTGTATTTAAGAGAGCAATCAAACTCTGCAAAATGGTCCTTCAAATTCCATCTCATAATAACTTTCCCTTGTATCTTGGATATGTCAATAAATATTCACTCTTCTCATTAAGTTTCTCCTACTCTCAGTCCACTCTTCTCCTAAGATTTTCTCAAGTTGCCTCAAGTGAAAATATCATTTCTACCTTCCATATTTGGCTTCAACACTATGTTTATTACCAGTATCTATTTCCGAATTAATTGCTTCCCCTCAAAGCAATATAGCATATTTTGTAATTCTATTTATTGTTGAAGTTGTAAATTTGTTTTTCTTGATCATGAGTGATTGAATCCCTAATGGTGATGTCACCACAATCTAGAATTCCTAAAGTAAACATGCCTTTATATATGAAGCTCTCTTATATTTTGACATCCCATTTCATTGAAAATAGAATCTCATGATCTAGTTGAGACTTAATTAGCCTCTGCTACTAGCTGTCATGCCCCGGGAGGGTACCCTTGGCGTGGCCGGCACTCAGAGATTATTGCTAGCCCCCAAGCAAACCACTTGGCCTCATCATCACATCATACTCAACAGCGGAAGAATTGTACTCAACGAAAGGGAACCTCATATGAAGATAAAATGCATATCTCTAATATATCATAGTATTCAAAATAGAATTAGGTTTACATACAACAACTCCATACTCTATGCTCAAAGTCTACGAAGCCTCTACTTAGCAGTCTAGATGGTGCCCAGGCCATGAACACCCCAATCCAAAGAAAGAAAAGATAGACTAAATCAAGCTCATAAATAAGGGCTCCTCTGGAGAACAAGGAGGGCTCACCAACTCTAAGAATGTACAGAATATGAGCCTCGACGGCGCGCATGCTGAGATCCTTCATCTGCTGTATCTGCATCATAAAATGATGCATGCCCAAAATGAAAGTCAGTACATGGAATATACTGGTATGTAAAATAGCTCAAGAAGAGTAAAGCTCGACTCACTCACCTCGACTCAACAACTCATACTCAAAACAGTTTATGCAGGCTATATAGTAAAATCATGCTTTTAGAAATAGGCTTTGTAAAATAGACTCGGTTTGAAATCCCATGCTCAACTCAATGTTGCTTGGGAGTTTCTCTAACAGACATACCTTATCACACCATCTTTAATTAGGTGATGTACAATGAATCATCATAGTTGCAACACCCGCCCTTAACTAGCCACAGAAAATGACGATCAA
This sequence comes from Solanum medicagineum, assembly GCA_026153255.1. Taxonomy (NCBI): domain Eukaryota; kingdom Viridiplantae; phylum Streptophyta; class Magnoliopsida; order Solanales; family Solanaceae; genus Solanum; species Solanum medicagineum. Next base: position 13,009 of record JAPFFP010070952.1, read on the forward strand.
CCTCAACCTTACTTCCTCGGATTCCGAGAGAGTATTCACTTGCGTGACAAGAGTCGCTAATATTGTGCTGAAAGAACTATCTTGTGTTGGCAAAAGTAGTTCTAGGGTGCTCCCCAATCACCTAGCTCAGTTCTCAATACTCCTCCCAAGACTAAAACATGCTCGACTCATCATTCAACTCATAAATCAATGCTCAATCAAGAACTCAAACTCAACCCCTTTGGGGTGTCTCATCTCATCTAATCTCATCTCAATTCTCAACAACTCAACCAATTAATGCAACAAATCGACTCAACACAGACTCAAATGGTCATTTAGACTCCTCATATAGTGCATACATAGTCGTGTGTAATAGCATATGTGACTCAAATGCAACATGCCTCTCATGCTTAATCATACTCCATTTTACTCAACTCAACATGCTCAATTTATGCATAAGATTTCAATGAAGACATGTGATTCAGGGCTCATGCTATCAAGGATGAAAACACATGTTCAAATCTCATATTAGAATACCTATGCAATGCAAAGATTACCTCATGTAGTTTAACAAAACCTCAAGATAGATACAAGGAGTTTAATATTTAAATAACAAAGTTTCTCAAAATCTCAACTCTTTTTCCCCAAAATATTGACGCAAGAAGATGAAGAGGCGTGTGGAGGAAAGATTCCACACTTTTGGTAAGCCTTACATATCTGGAAATCAAAGAATAATCGATCCTCAACCAACTCTTACTCTTGGATTGCAGAACCCTAGCTTCCTCCTCTTCTCCTCTTTGCTCTCAAGAAAACCCCTCAAGGGTGGAATGAATATGAATGGCCTAGGGTTCACCTTTAAGGCTTTATACAAGCCAAAAAAGTATGGGGTTTCAAATAAAAGGAACTGGAAAAGATAAGTTTGCCCCTCTTAAAATTTGCTGACAGGGTCTATGAGACCCCGACTACGACTCGTAGTCCTAACTATGAGTCATAGCCGCTCCTTGTAGGATGGAAGTCTCAAAATCCTGAATCACTGGAAGCCTTTACAAAACCACTTTTTATGAGTCGTAGTCCACATTACGAGTCGTAACTTACACCTTGTAGCTGTAAAGGCCCTGAAACATTAAGCACTGGAACCAGCCACGTTACCATCCACTACAAGTCGTAGGCTCTTATACGGGTCATAAATGCTTCTCGTAGGAAAGATGGACCTGCAGTCTGAAACACTGTAGTTCTATACTAAAGCTCCTCTATGAGTCGTAAGGTCTAGAACGAGTTGTAGAGGCTCTAGTAGACCTTCTGCTGTAGCTTTTACTCAGATTTCTCATCATCCCATCAACATCATCTACAGATTCCCTCCTAATCAGGTAAAAGAATGAGGGATATTACATTATCTGCCTTGTGGAATCATTTGTCCTTGAATTTAGAGAAAGATAGGGATTAAGGACAAGGCATGAATCTCCCTATGGACTCTAGCAGTCAGCTAGCTATCGTCTCACTCATCAAATTAACAAATTAAGAAATTCAACAAGTAATGCAATCAAATAGTCATAAAATCACATTAATCCTCACTCGGACTCTATGAATCTATCGTCTAACATATGAAAAGCGAAAAGATGATTCAAGGAATGGAAATTCAAGAATTTAGAGGAAATTAGTTACCATCAACTCTCTTATCATCAGCGTTCTCAACTTTCAAACCTAGATATCAAGGATTTGAATAGGAATCTCTTTATAACTCAGGTTATCTCTCACTCCAACACTCTCAACAGGCACAACTAATTGTGGATCTCCCAAACACTTCTTCAGCATGAAAATGTGGAAAACTAGGTGGATGGCCTCTAACACTGATGGTAGCTCTAACTCATATGCCACATTTCCCACTCTCTTTATAATCTGGTAGGGGCTAATGTACCTCGGGCTCAACTTCCCTTTCTTTCCGAATTTGATCACACCTTTCATGGGAGATGCCTTCAACTACACTCAATCATTGACCTTAAACTCCAAATCTCTCCTTCTATCATCTAAATAGGATTTATGTCAACTCTGGCCAGTCCTCAACCTCTCTCGATTGAGTTTCACCTTCCCCATAGCCTGGTGAACCAAATCTGTACCAATCAACCCTGCTTCACCTACCTTGAACCATCCAACTAGCGACCTACACCTCATCCCATATAAGGACTCATATGGGGCCTTCTAAATACTCGAATGAAAATTGTTGTTGTAGGTAAACTCTATCAATGGTAAGTGGTCATCCCAATTACCCTTAAAGTCAATGGCGTAGGCCCTCAATATATCCTCCAAGGTCTTAATCGTACACTCCACCTGGCCAGTTGTTTGAGGGTAGAAAGTTGTACTAAAGTGTACCTTCGTACCCAAACCCTTCTAAAAATATCTCCAAAATGGGGCAATGAATTAAGCTCCTCTATCCAAGATGATGGACAAAGGGACTCTATGAAATCTGATAATTTCCCTTATATATAATCAGGCAGAATCCTCCATAGTGTCAGCTTGACTACCAAGAAGTGAGTAGACTTGGACATCCTGCCAACAATCACCCAAATCGAATCATGCTGTCTATGGAACCTCAGTAAACCTGTGATGAAGTCTATGTTGATCATCTCTCATTTCCACTCTAGAATCTCAAAGTTTTGGGCCACTCTGTATGGCCTTTGGTGCGAGTGGGCTTTGCTGCTCGACTTTAACTTGTTGGCAATTCAGGCATTTGAAAACGAACTCTGTAATGTCCCTTTTCATTCCACTCCACCAGTAGACTTCACTCTAGTTATGGCACATCTTGGTAGATCCTAGATGGATGGAATATTTGGAGCGATAGGCCTCTACCATGATCCTCTCTCGAACATCATCCACATCAGGAACACACAATTTTCCTTGATACCTTAATACTCCATCTCCCCCTTTGGCGAAAGCCATCACATTCTGCTTATTCACATCCTCCTTCAGATGTAATAAGATGGGGTCTTGATCTTGTTTCTTTTTCACCTCCACTACTAGAGATGATGCCTATCCATTTAACACATGAACTTCTCCTTTGCCTGACTCATCTAGTTGAACTCCCAGTCGGGCCAGTATTTGAACCTCCTCGGCTAACTCTCTCTTCTCCCTGTCCACATGGGCAGTGCTTCCCATGGATAACCTGCTAAGAGCATCAGCAACCACGTTAGTTTTACTTGGGTGGTAGAGAATTCTTATGTCGTAGTCCATGAGCAACTCAAGCCATCTCCCCTACCTTAAGTTGAGCTCTTTCTGGGTGTAGACGTATTGCAGGCTTTTGTGGTCGGTAATTACATCAACATGTGCTCCATACAAATAGTAGCTCTATGACTTGAGAGCAAACACCACTACTGCCAACTCCAAAATTCATGGGTTGGATAGTTCTTCTCATGCACTTTAAGTTGTCTAGAAGCATAGGCAACAACCTTCCCTTTCTGCATTAACACATATCCTAGTCCCACTCTTGAAGCATCATAGTAGATAGCAAAACCCATCTGTTCCATCAGGCAAGGTCAACACGAGTGTAGTGGTCAACCTTGTCCTTAGCTCTTGGAAACTTCTCTCACACTCGTCGGACCATTGAAACTTGACCTTCTTCTAAGTCAATTTGGTCAACAGCGCGAATATGGAAGAAAATCCCTCAATAAACCTCCAATAATAGCCAGATAATCCCAGATAACTCCTTATCTCAATCAGTGAGGTTGGCCTTGGCTAATTCTTATCTACTTCAATCTTTTGAGTATCCACTCGAATCCCATCTCCAAAAATCATATGACCTATGAAAGCCACGGATTTGAGCCAAATCTCACACTTAGAAAACTTCGCGTACAACTTATTGTCTCAGAGTGTCTACAAAGCGATCCCAAGGTGATCGGCATGCTCCTCCTCATCTCTGGAATGTACCAAGATATCATCAATAAACCATAATCATGAACATATCAAGATACTATCTGAATAATATGTTCACCAAATCCATAAAGATTGCGGGTGCATTTTTCAATACAAAAGACATTACCAAGAACTCAATGTGACCATATCGGGTTCGAAAAGCAATCTTTGGGACATTACATTCTCCCACCTTCAACTGGTGATAGTCTGATCTGAGGTCTATTTTAGAGAAAATAATGGCACCCAGAAGTTGGTCCAACAAATCATCGATCCTCAGGAGGGGATACTTATTCTTGACAATCACTTAATTCAACTGAGATAATCAATACACATCCTAAGGGAGCCATCCTTATTTCGCACGAACAAGACCAGAGCACCCCGTGAAGAGACACTTAGCCTTATGAACTCTTTCTCTAATAAGTCCCTTAACTACCCCTTAAACTATTTCAACTCTGCAGGGGCCATTCTATATGGTGGAATAGAGATAGGCAAGGTTTTGCGAAGAACATCAATTCAAAAGTCAATCTCCCTGTCGGGAGGGAATCCAAGCAGATCCTCAAGAAAAACATCAGGAAACTCACTCACGATCGAGACAAACTCAAGTGTATGGGGCTCAACATTATCAACTTTAACTCGCACGAGATGATAGATACATCCTTTAGAGATTAATTTTTGGGCTTTGAGGTAAGAAATAAACTTACCCTTAGGTACAACAGAATCTCCTTTCCACTCATTAAAAGGCTCATTTGGAAGCTGGAATTTGACAGTCTGAGTTCAGCAATCAATAGAGGCATAGAAGGCGTGAAGCCAATCTATACAAAGGATCACATGGAAACCAACCATATCTAACTCAATCGAATCGACAAGAGTGTCCCTATGGTAGATGGACACCACACAATTTCTATAGATCCTCTCAGCTCGAATGAACTCACCAGCATAGGTATAAACAAAAAAGGGCTCAAGCAAACATTCATAGAGAATCTCAAATCTACTCGCCATATGTGGCGCCACAAATGAACAAGTTGCACCCAGATCAAGTAAAGTATAGCAAGGAAAGGTAAAGACTCAAAGCATACCTATCACAACCTCAGGTGCAACCTCTTGATCCTTTTAGTTTCGCGATGCATATAGACGGTTTGTCCCATTGCCTGCTCTTGGTACGAGACCTCTTTTATTACTCCTTGCTGGTGGTGCTATGGTAGAAGTCTGGGCCTTATTGCCCCACATCGGACAATCCCTCTAAAAGTGACCCGATTGGCCACACTATTAGCAAGCATTTCCTCCATCTTTACATTCTCCCAAATGCATCCTATCACATTTCCCACAAGGTGGCTTCCTTTAGATCCAAGAGCCGTACTTGCTTGAGATTGTGCACCCTGTGCCCTAAAGTTTGGCTGGCCGTCGGACCTATGATGGCTCAGAGTTGGTGCATTGGCTAAAGATGTGGATAGCTAGAAGACATCTTCTAGAAATAGGACTTATCTCTCTTATTCTGCTTGCTCTGACCGAACTCAAGCCCTGTTGATTTGACCTTCGTGCTCAAATGCTCCTCTCCATCTTTCTTATTGTCTTCCTCAGTCTGTTGAGCATAAAACATCATTCTGGAACTATCCATGCCTAAAATCAACAACACCACCTTGCACTCCCTCTTCGCTTGTCTACCTAATCCAGATACGAACTTCCTCATTTTCGCTATCACATCCAGAACATCTCTGGAGCATACTAGGACAGTTGGATGAATTTCAAGTTATACTCTTTAACAGTCATCCCCTCTTATTTCTGGTTCACAAACTCTTCAACTTTTGCCCATCTCAACTCCTGAGGGAAGAAATGATCAAGGAAGGCACTCTTAAACTCATCCCAAACAGCGGGCTCAATATCATCACCTCGACTCTCTTTCCACTGGTTGTACCAAACATTGGCTACATCCTTGATCTGGTAGGTAGCAAGCTCAACTCCCTTAGTCTTAGTCGCATGCATAGAATTCAGTACCTTCCACATCTCATCAATGAAGTTCTAAGGGTCGTCCTCAACCTTAGACCCAGTGTAGGCAGGTGGGTTCATCCTCAGAAAGTCTCTTAGTCAAGAGGCATCTATTAGCTTAAGAGAGCTAGAACTAGGGGTTTGTAACCCTGATTCCCAATCTGGGCAGCTACCAACTGGGTGAGCATAGCAATGGCTCCACTGAAGTCGGCCTCTGAGGTAGGAGTAGGTGGGACAGTCGGTGTCACAGGAACACCAGCAGTCCTGGGCGGTCAACCTTGGCCCCTCGTTTCCATCTGAGTAGGCATCTCTGAAGTAGGGTCCTCATCAATGCTAGCTGAAGCATTCCTCTGGGTCACTATGTGTCTATGGGGCATGATTTGCAATAGCGTAGCGTACAAATTAGAAAAGGAATTTTATAGAGTTTTCAATTCTATCTCACGAACTCAGATCATAAGAAAGGGCAACAGTTCCTAATATCCTACAGCCTCCTGTTTATGAAGTGTGGTGCACAACACACTCTTAAACAAGACTCTATTAGACATTGCTTCATAGACTTCCTAGGACTCTCGAACTCTGTGCTCTGATAACAAGTTTGTCACGCCCTGCCCTTGGTGTGGCCGGCACACAAAGAGTATTGCTAGCCCCCGAGCGAAACACTTGGCCTCATCATCACGTCATACTAAACAACGGAAGAATGGTACTCAATGAACGGGAACCTAATATGAAGATAAAATGCATATCTCTAATATATCATAGTATTCAAAATAGAATTATGTTTAGATACATCAACTCCATACTCTATGATCATAGTCTACAAAGCCTTTGCTCAGCAGTCTAGATGGTGCCATGACATGCCATGAACACCCCAATCCAAAAAAAGAAAAGATAGACTAAAGCAAGCTTATAAACAAGGGCTCCTCCAGAGAACAAGTAGGCTCACTAACTCTTAGAATGTACTAAATCTAGGCCTCAACATTGCGCATGCTGAGATCCTCTATCTGTTGTATCTGCATAATAAAACAATATAGGCCTAAAATGGACGTCAGTATATGGAATATACTAGTAAGTAAAATAGCTCAAGAAGAGCAAAGCTCGACTCACTCACCTTGACTCAACAGCTCATACCCAAAATAGTTTATGCAGGTTTTATAGTAAAATCATGCTTTTAATAATAGGCTCTGTAAAATAGACTCAATTTGAAATCTCATGCTCAAATCAATATTGCTTGGGAGTTTCTCTAACTGACATACCTCGTCCCACAACCATTAATTAGGTGATGCACAATGAATCAACATCGTTGCCACGCCCGCCCTTAACTTGCCACAGTAAAGAGTGATCAACCTCAACCTCGCTCCCTTAGATTCTGCGAGAGTGTCCACTTGCGAGACAAGAGTCACTAGCATTATGCTGAAACAACTATCCTACGCTGGCAAATGTAGTTTTGGGGTGGTCCTCAATCACCCAACTCGGTGCCCAATGCTCCTCCCAAGACTGAAACATGTTCGACTTATCATTCAAATCATCATTAACTCATAACTCAATGCTCAATCAAGAGCTCAAACTCAACCTTTTTGGGGTATCTCATCTCATCTCATCTCATTTTAATGCTCAATAATTCAACCAATCAATGCAATCAATCGACTCGACGCAGAATCAAATGGTCATGTAGACTCAGTCAGATGGACTCTTCATATAGTGCATACTAGATAGTCGTGTGTAATAACATATTTGACTCAAGTGCAACATGCCTCTCATGGTTAATCATACTTAAATTTACTCAACTCAACATGTTCAATTTATGATCAAGATTTCAATGAAGACATGTGATATAGGGCTCATGCTATATAGGATGAAAACACATGTTCAAATCTCATATTCGAATACTCATGCAGTGCAAAGATTACCTCATGTAGTTTAACAAGACCTCAAGATAGATACAAGGATTTCAATATTTAAATAGTAAAGTTTCTCAAAATCTCAACTCCTTTTCCCAAAAATATTGACTCAAGAAGATGAAAGGGCATGTAGAGAAAAGATTCCTCACTTTGATAAGCCTTACATACCTAGAAATCAAAGAATAATCGATCCTCAATCAACTCTTGGTCTTGGATTGTAGAATCTCTAGCTTCCTCCTTTTCTCCTCTTTGCTCTCAAGAAAACCCCTCAAGGGTGGAATGAATATAAATGGCCTAAGGTTGACATTTAAGGCTTTATACAAGCCAAAAATGTATGGATTTCAATTAAAAGGAATTGGAAAAGAAAAGATTTCCCCTCTTAAAATCTGCCGACAGGGTCTACGAGACCTCGAGTACAAGTCGTCGTCCCCACTTACGAGTCGCAACTTCTCCTCATATGGAAGTCTCAAAATCCTGAATCACTGGAAGCCTTTATGAAACACTTGTTACGAGTCATAGCCCGCATTATGAGTCATAACTGACCCCTCATAGCTGCAAGGGCCCTGAAACATGAAGCACTAGTACCAGCCACGAAACCATCCACTACGAGTCGTAGGCTCCTATATGGGTTGTAACTACTTCTCATAGGAAAGATGACCCTGTATTTTGAAACATTGTAGTTTTTCACAAAAGCTCCTCTACAAGTCGTAAAGGCTCTCGTAGACCCTCTGCTTTAGCTTTTTCTTAGATTTCTCATCATCCCATCAACATCATCTGTACATTCCCTCCCAGTCAGATAAAAGAATTAGGGGATATTACACTAGCGTCTCGCACTGTCGATTCTGCCAACATTTTACATTTCAGTTTTACTATCTTACCTCTTTTTGGTGGTAATGCTGTGTTGCACAACTCCTCTTTCCGATGACTATGTTAGTAGCATCACATTTTTTTGGCAATCATTCAAGAGGTATTGTGTTTCTTCTTGGCATTTGTTCTAACAACGCCAAATTTCTTTTTCTTCCATTCTGGTCGTTTCCACCTCTATTCAGTCTATTCTTATAACAACTTTTCCTTTCATTAGTCCAACAACCTTTTGTGTTACTCTTCAACAATCAACTAAATCTAAGTACACGATGTTCGAAGATTTTCATTCCAGTACCTCTTTGGTGTAAGAAGCACTTCTTATTTTTTGGTAATGAAATCACCGATAAGCCTAGGGCCTAGACGTGACACGGAGGATAAGAAAACCCGAAGGGACCCCAATCAAGCCTCTTAACATATCATTACACATCCTTGGTTGCTGAAACAATAAAAAAACAATAAGAGATTGTAAAAAGAGGACATAGGGCTAAGGGACATCTTTCATATAATAAAACATCAAAAGAGTTAAAGGGAGTCAAAGCTCATAGCATTATTACATACTTGTCCGACAACACCTCTAGACATACAACTTAGCTGGGGCCAAGACAAGCAACCAGGCTCACCCTCACAATAACGACAATAGGTAAACCAAATACATAACATATAGTCTAAACATAAGCATGAAAGAGATAGATATTATCCTTGGAAATGAGGACTCACCAAAAGCTAACTTGAACAATTCATCTAGCCACATGGAGGAGAATCAATAGGAGCTCCGATTCCTATATGGTGCTATCATGTAGGCATAGAGTATGTGTTAGTACGTTTGAATGTACCAAGTATGTAAGATGTAATGCAACAAGAGATAAGCAACATAGTCAAAATGCATAATAACAATATGGCATATGTGATCAATGCTTAAGTAAATCATGCTTTGCAAATCATTAATCTTACATAGAACATAATATATAAGTGTGCGAAGAAACCTTAACCAACATAACGTGAGACCAAGCAAGCTACAACTTGGAATCCTGATGTCTACCCTACACCTGAAGAAAAGGGGAAGCTACTTGCCAAGGTGAACCTCCTAATGCCTAAGTGGATCCACCAAGCCTTGTGTGAACTGGGTACTAGCTTCTAGTTCTTGGACTCAGGTACTCGCCTCAAACCCTCATATTTAGGGTAATCGCCTCTTAGAGATTTGGAGAATCACCTCTAATCCCATCACCTACGGTGGCACGTAGTTTTAGGAATTGGGGACTCGCCTCTAGTCCACTCGGTGCTAAGTCTAATCCCACGGAATATATAAGATAATCATACTTTAATAACTTGCAATAAACATAGAGACATGGCACGAGTAGCTCTTAAAATTATTGACCTCAAATGGTGAGCCTAACTTCAAACATAAGAATGGGTCATCATCAATATTACCCTTTCATTAATATCAACATCAAAGGCTCACAAGAGATATAATCTTTGAGAAAAGGGGCTTAATCCGGCCCTACAACATCATCAACATTTTCATGATTAAAAATATCTTTATAAAGCCCAAAATCACCATGAAGTCCCTTGACTCATAAATCAACCAATAGATCATCAAAACTTTAGGAATCCTTGAAAGAATATTTTATCAAACACTTGGCGGGTGTGCAACGCTAAATACAAAAATCATGCAATTCAAGAGTGAAATCGTGCAGGAAAAGTCAATGTAAAACCACCCACCAATACTTGGTAATACCTTCATGCAATATGCATCAAAAAATCCTTCATCAAATCTCAGGATAGATCATAGATTCATAGCTCAAAACATGCTTAAACAGTGATACTGTTTATAAAACCCCAACACAGTTCATAGTCAAATTCATAGTAAGTAAGACCCATAAGTAAATCAACTTACATGAGATTTATGTAAAAAAGAAGCTTGGGCATCATTGGTGAAAGGACTCAATGGTTGAAACCTAGATACCTTAGCTTTGGATTCCTTGATAAAGTTTGGAAATGGAGACTTGAATCTTGAGTAAAATCCTTAAGATCCGGAATGAGTTTTGGAACTTGAATTTTGGGTGAAATATTTGTCTAAGTATTTTATATAGTATTGGGGAATATTTTTAAATGATATGAGGTTGAAAAATGACTAAGTATAGATGTTTTAATGTATGGGGAGGCTTGGGCCTAATACCTAAAGGCCTTAGACCAAAAGAAGAAAACTGGGCAATTTTTACATAGGAGTGCGCCCTGGCCGTGTCGCACCAGGGATGCAAACCCTCACTAGAATTACATTTTTTTGGAACTTCGAAATTTGATATGGTTGCTCTAAAATCAGGGTTAGACCCATACCCCACTCAATTTTTCCCCCTGAACAAGAATATGAAGTCGGATTTTCAATATCACACACAGATTTTGAGATATATGGAAATTACGATTCCAAGCACTTTCGAGGCACATTTTCGTGCACTTTTTGGGGTCGTTTCAATGATTTTCACGTGGAGGACTCCACCACCCTTTTCTTTCTAATTATTCTATTTGCTATTCAAATGAAATTTTAAATTATATCTTGTTTCAAACAAAGTACTAATAAAACCCACTTTGAGATTGACTAGCGGTGTTGAAAGTCAAAAGAAGCATAACAGTAGTGTAGACTATTCTGAATGATTATGTCCT
>JAPFFP010070966.1:0-24292 GCA_026153255.1 Solanum medicagineum
CCGTGCGCTGGTGCATGGGCGACCCATGGCTGGCAAAGCGGACAATATATGCACGTGTGAGGTCCGGGCTGTTACATCCTTAGCCCTAGTCTTCGTTAGAAGTTCAGAAGGACTTAACAACGTGTATTAAACCCTTTTTACGCTTGAAATGGCCTATTTTGATTGTGATTTAAGCTTAGGAGGGGTTGGAAAAGGTCTAGAATGCCCCTCGCGAATAACTGAATTTTTCTCCTTCGGCATACCAAGTCGCGTCCCGGACTTGGTCAATTTTTGGAATTTTTCGTCGAAAATTTTCCGATCGAGTTTTCTAATCCTGAACAAAATATTAGGATCACAACCAAGTGTAAGTCTGCGATAAATCTGTGATACGAACATGTCGCGCACTTTTCTGAAATTGCGTTTCTTCTTGGATTAATTATCTTTTGTTCTGATTGCTTTAAAAATCAACCAAAATCATTTTTCCACATATTTTTTCGTGCTGATCGCATTTTTGACCTTGAGTTTTCCAAAATAATTTAGGAAGACGCGTTATGCAAGCTTCTTTCAATTTTGATAATTTTACCAGGTGTTACATTAACTTATTTTATGTCTCAGATTCATAAATCTATCGGTTGGGTTTGCACATGAATACATACAAGCTTCTCATAAAAAGGCGTATGATAATCTTTATATTGAGACATGGATTCTATCAACTAACTAATTATTTCACCAATACATATTATTATCATACAATTTATCAAGTATCTCGACTCATCTCAGAATCTCACCTTTTAATAAATTAAAATAATAATTAATATATACAACTCATAATCGTTATATCAGGATTAAGAATATAAGTACATTTAATAGTTTAGAAAACATGTTTTTTCAATCAGTCCAAAACATATATCTCTACTTGGTCCTATTCAATACATACAGAATGTACTAGCACGAGAAGTTCGAACTATATCATTCTCATAATCAAGATAATCTTCCTAATGGTTTGTACAAATATTCATCTAGATCGTGAACTATAACTTTAACTTATAAGAATCGATGATTTGATGTTCTATGTATAAGCTTAAACTCTATACACCAAATCATCTACTATATACGTTGATGACACATATATTACAAATTGATTTATTTAATGTAACACTTTATTGAATTGAATGAATAATTAAATAAATAATTGTTCAATAAATAATACTATATCTAAATACATGATTAACAATATATCTTAATAACTTTAATGTAATTTTAAAATATATAAAAAAAAATTTAAAAAAAGAATAACTCTATCTTATTATATACTAAAAATATAATAATATATAATAAATATGTAATATAAAAGTAATGCTAAGACATAGAATGGGGAGCATGAAAGCCATCAGTAACAGTGGTTAGGCAGTCAAAACCACGCGGAGTAATAAGAGGAGAGAACAATTAATAAAGACATCAAACTGCCCTCTACAAATTGAAATATGACCAAAATAGAAATATGACCAAAACTAACATTTTTACACCGAGGAGTAACTTACTTTTCTATAATAGTATATTTTAAATTGCTAATTATATCGATTTCATAATATTTTAATGTAATTTTAAAATCTATAAAAAAAAAACAAAAAAAAAAACTCTATCTTATTATATAATAAAAATGTAATAATATATAATAAATATGTAATATAAAAGTAATGCTAAGACATAGAATGGAGAGCATGAAAGCCATCTGTAACACTGACTAGGCAATCGAAACCAAGTGGAGTAATATTGAGGAGAGGACAATTAATAATGAGACCAAACTGTCGTCCATAAATTGAAATATGACCAAAAAATAACATGTTGATATTGGGGAGTAACTCACTCTTCTAATAATAGTATAAATAAACAAAAGAGTAATCGTAACCTATATTTATAAGCTGGTAAAGCCTCTACGTGCTAAGTTTAATTTTGGACCACTTATTTCATAGAGCCATAATATAATTTAATATCTCATGGTAGATACTAAAGTGTGGCTAGCATTTCGTCATAAATTTTACATTAAGTTTTGAATTTTTAAATATTTATTCAGCTATAAATTTTGAATTAAATTTATAAAATTTTGTTTTAATTTTTTTTTTTGGCTTTTTACTCACAAAATTTTTCTTCAAAAATATGTTGAATAAAATAAAGTGTATGTCATACTCCGGAAGGGTACCTAGACGTGACTGACATTCGGAGACTATTGCTAGCTCCTAAGCAGACCACTCAATCTCTTTGCGATCGTTCAGTCAATTCATCAGGGGAAAACAAATGATATAATGAATATAAATGCTATCCTATCAGTGGGCTCATACTATCCGCATCAGTCTATCATAAGAAAATAGAATAGATAACGAAAATCTCAAATATAAAGAGTGAACGAAAGGGGAAAAGAACCATCGACATCAATATCCACATCTATGTCTATGAAGCCTCTATACTAGTGTCTGGGACAGTACCATGACAGGCCATGACTACCAACATCAAATAAAAAGCTAAAAATCAATAGAAAATAAAAATCCTCTTAATGCAGGGAAGCCTCACCACTGTCTGGAAAAGAGAGTACTGAAACCTCAACAATCGGGCTACTGAAGTCCTCGGTCTATCGAATCTGCATCATAAAACGATGCAACGCTAGAGGGGTGTTAGTGCGTGGAATTTACTATATGTAAAATAGGCTAAAGTAAAAAGGAAACAATATACGATCCCTCATCAATCACTCACCCTCACCTCAGAGTAAAGGACCAGACTCTATCACTTCGCTGTCCATCAAACATCAAACATTCACATCACATCGGAGTTCTATCATCATAAAACCTATTTGGGAGTTTCTATAACTGACAACCATTACATATGAGCCCGTAGTGATACAACGAAAAGATATCGTTGCCACATCCGTCCAGTACCTTGTCGGGGTAAAGAATGAGTCTGTCAGTGGATCCAAAAGTCTGCTGAGTCCTCTTTCGGGACAAAGGAAACATCTGCTTCATAGCCGAATCCTCTCCTACGCTGGCCACATAGTTAATAGGTTCGAGTGGGACTCACTCTTACCCATTTCGATGCTAATACTCCTCCTAGGACTCAACATGCTCATAAATCTATCAATCCTTCAAGGAACCTCGTCAATCAACCTCTACGGGAAAGATTTTCTATCCAATCTAAGGAAATTTTACCCATTCAACTCTATCAACAATAGGTTCAGCTATCACAATCATCCACATACTCAATTCACTACTAAGACTCAATCAGACATCATTCTCAGTCAGACATCATTCTCAGACATTGAAGCCTCTAGGCATCTCCTAAGTTCATTATTCAAGTCATTATAGAGTGGAAATTTTAACGACCTAGTCACAGTCATATAATAAGGTAAAAATACATTAAGCTTTTAACATGATGATCATCAGTTCATGATATAAAATTGTAGTCTAAAGATTTGGAATAAGGATTCAAGCTAGTATACAAGAATTTAAAATAATTATTCAAGAATTTAAAGTAGTCATTCGAGAACTTAAAGTAATTTCTCAAGAACTTTCAAGAATTCATACATCAAAGCTCCTAGACATGAATTTTCTATCTTAACTTTACATTGACACATGGGATATCAATCCCATGCTTTTGGGTACTTTACATACCTGAGAATGACGAATCTTTGAAGAACCTTGAATTTTCCTATGAAACCCTTGCTTCTCTCTCTTTTCTCTCTCTTAGACTTAGCATCAAATTAATAGACTTAGGATAGTTTTTGAGTTTAAAACCCTTTTGTACGAAAATATGTTTTAAAACCGACCTGGGGGTGTAAAAATATATCAGGAAGGACGAAATTTCCCCTCCCAAATTAGAAGAAAAAAATCGATTCCTACACACACTAGTGCACGACGAGCACTAGTGTATTTATATACTTTTTTTGCGAATTTTCAATTCCCGTCGAACTTTTGAAAAGCAACAAAGTGTGGTTCCGCGTCCTCTCCATATCATGAAAGGGGAGAGGAAACCTCACAGTTTTAAACTCACTTCGGGAAAAATATTTGTTTTTTTCCGCGTTAAAGCGAGTCGAGGCCATTTTCTGACTTAGTTTCTCGCACTGATCGCAAATTCGATCTCGAATTTTTCATCAGACCTTGGGAAGATATGTTGTGCACACGATAAAGTTTAGACGCATTTTAGGAATTTTATGGGGTGGTACACATCCCCTCCTTGGAATCATTCGTTCTCGACTAATGAGTAAATGTCTAACGGGGACTCGAATAACCTCGGAACTCATCCCATTCCTCACTCGGGAACACCCGAACTCTCACTATCTATCATCTATCTATCTTCGACTTAGACTTGGGAATAATATAACACAAGGCATCACTTAATGGAAAAGAATATTCGGAAGTCGTAAGAATAAGAATATTTACCTTCTACATCATCATCACTTGGCACGAATAGATGTGATATTTGAGCTTCATCGCTTCCTCAGCTTCCCACGTAGCTTCTTCAACAATCTGATTCCTCCATAAGACTTTGACAGAAGCTATCTCTTTGTTCCTCAGCTTACGAACCTGTCGGTCAAGAATCTAGACTGGAACTTCCTCTTATGCTAAGTTGTTCTTCACACCCGTACTCTCCACAGGAATTGCTAAGGCTGGATCCCCCTAACACTTCTTCAGCATAGATACGTGGAACACTGGGTGAACTCCATCTAGCTCGGAAGGCAAGTCTAACTCGTAAGCAACCTTTCTAATCCTTCTTACAATCTGGTATAGCCCAATATACCGGGGACTCAGCTTCCCCTTCTTGCCAAATCTCATGACACCCTTCATGGGTGACACCTTCAAGTACGCCCAATAATATACCTCGAACTCCAAGTCTTTTCTTCTCACGTTCGCATATGATTTCTGACGACTCTGGGCTTTTATCAGCATTTACCTGATGACTTTCACTTTCTCCATAGATTGATGTATGAGGTCAGGACCAATCAACTCAGCTTCACCCGCCTCGAACCAGCCAATCGGAGATCAACATCTCCTCTTGTATAATGCCTCATATGGGGCCATCTGAATACTGGCATAATAGCTATTATTGTACGCAAACTCAATCAATGGTAAGTGATCATCCCAGTTTCCTTTGAAATCAATCACACATGCCCTCGACATATCCTCCAAAGTCTGAATAGTGCGCTTTACCTGCCCGTCTATCTAAGGGTGAAAAGTGGTACTCAAATTTACCTTCGTACCCAGTCCCTTCTATAAAGATCTCCAAACTTGAGAGGTGAATTGAGCTCCTCTGTCTGAGATGATAGACAAGGGAACCCCATGCAACCTCACAATCTCCCGAATGTAAAGTCGGGCATACTTCTTAGCCGTATAAGTTGTCTTCACCGCCAAAAAGTGGGCTGATTTAGTTATCCTGTCTAAACCACCCATATTGAATCTTGCTGCTTTCTGGATCTTGGTAAGCCGGTAATAAAATTCTTGTTGTTCACCTCCCATTTCCACTCTGGGATCTCAAAGTTCTGAGCTAACCCACAAGGTTTTTGGTGTTCAACCTTAACCTGTTGGCAACTGGGACACTTAGAAACAAATTCAGCAATGTCTTTCTTCATCCTATTCCACCAATGGACTCCCCTCAAGTCGTGGTACATCTTGGTTGAGCCAGGATATATGGAATACCTCGTACTATGAGCTTTGACCATGATTCTGTCTCGAACACCATCAACATCAGCTACACACAATCTCCCTTGGTATCTCAATACCCTATCTCCCCCTTTGGAGAAAACCATCACCCTTTGCTTGTGAACCACTTCTTTCAATTGGAGTAAGACAGGGTCTTGGTCTTGCTTTTCCTTCACCTTAGACACTAAGAATGAAGCAAAACCATTCTGAATGTTGACCCCGCCTTCGTTGTTCTCCTCAAGCTGTACTCTCAATCGAGCCAACCTATGCACCTCTCTGGCTAGTTCTCTCTTCTCCTCCTCCACATGGGCAGTGCTACCCATGGACATCCTGCTAAGAGCATCAGCAACAACGTTAGCCTTACCTGGGTGGTAGAGAATGCTCATATCATAACCATTGAGCAACTCTAGCCACTTCCTCTACCGCCAGTTAAGCTCTTTCAGACTGAACATATACTGTAAGCTCTTATGGTCAGTGAACACGTCCACACGCACTCTATACAGATAGTGACGCCAGATCTTAAGTGCGAATACCACAACTACCAACTCTAGATCATGGGTCGGATAATTCTTCTCAGGAATCTTAAGCTGTCTGGAAGCATACGCTATCACCTTTCCCCTCTGCATAAGCACACATCCCAATCTAACTCTGGATACATCACAATATATCATGAAGTCACCCATCCCATCTAGCTAGGTCAACACTGGTGCTGTAGTCAACCTAGTCTTCAACTCCTAGAAGCTTTTCTCACATGCCTCAGACCACTGAAACTTGTCCTTCTTTTGAGTCAGCTTTGTCAAAGGGGATGACAGAGAAGAGAAGCCCTCCACAAATTTGCAGTAGTACCCGGCCAAACCCAAGAAACTTCTTATTTCCATTGGTGAAGTGGGTCTTGTCCAGTTCTTAACCGCCTCAATCTTCTGAGTATCAACCCAAATACCATCTCCCGGAACAACATGGCCCAAGAAAGCCGCTAACTTGAGTCAAAACTCACACTTGGAGAATTTCGCATACAACTCATGATCTTTGAGTGTTTGCAAAGCCACTCCAAGGTGATTAGCATACTCTTCTTCATTCCTCGAATATATTAGGATATCATCAATGAATACGATCATGTACATGTTAAGATATGGTCTGAATACCCTTTTCATCAAGTCCATGAAATCTTTAGGTGCATTTGTCAACCTGAAGGACATGACCAAGAACTCAAAGTGGCCATACCGGGTCCTAAAGGCCGTCTTAGGAATGTCACTTTCCCTCACTTTACCTCATGGTAACCCGATTTGAGATTTATCTTGGAGAAACAAGTAGCACCCTGAAGCTGGTCAAAGAGATCATCTATTTTGGGAAAATATACTTATTCTTTATGGTAACCTTGTTCAATTATCGGTAGTCTATACACATCCTGAAAGATCCATCTTTCTTATGCACGAATAGGATAGGAGCATCCCAAGGTGAGACACTAGGCCTTACGAAACCTTTCTCTAACAAGTCTTTCAATTGCTCTTTCAATTCTTTCAACTTTGCTGGAGCCATTCTATAGGGTGGAATTGAGATAGGTTTGGTCTCGGGAAGGACATCAATCCCAAAGTCAATCTCCCAATCAGGAGGGACACCGGGAAGATTATCAGGAAAGACCTCGGGAAACTTATTCACTGTCGGGACTGACTCAAGAGTAGGAGACTCAACATCATCAGACTTTAATTGAGATAGGTTTGGTCTCGGGGAGGACATCAATCCCAAAGTCAATCTCCCAATCAGGAGGGACTCCGGGAAGATTATCAGGAAAAACCTCGGGAAACTTATTCACTGTCGGGACTGACTCAAGAGTAGGAGACTCAACATCATCAGACTTTACTCGCATGAGGTGGTAATTACAACCCTTGGATATTAGCTTTCTAGATCTAAGATAGGATATGAATTACCTCTTAGGGGAAACAAAACTCCCTTTCCACTCTAAGATAGGCTTATTAGGAAATTGGAACCTGACAATCCGGGTTCTACAGTCAATAGAAGCATATCAAGCATGGAGCCAATCCATGCCCATTATTATATCAAAATCAACCATCTTCAACTCTATAAAATCAGCTAAAGTGTCTCTATGATAAATAGACATCACATAGTCCTTGTAAACTCTCTCAGGTAAGATAAACTCACCAGTAGGAGTAGAGACAGAAAAAGATTCATGCAAACACTCCGGAAGGACCCCAAACTTACCAGCCACATAAGGGGTCACAAAAGACAACGTGGCAGCTGATCAATCAATGTATAGCAATCATAAGTAAAGACACGAAACATACCTGTGACAACATCTGCTGCAACCTCCTGCTCCTATCGGTTACCCATAACATAAAGTCAGTTTGTCCCGCCTCTTGTACCTGTAGTGGTAACACCCCTCTGCTGATTACTTGCTGGAGGTGTTGTCGAAGACTGAGCTCTACTGCTCCCATCACCTCACCTTCTCTTCAAACACTCGTAGCTGAAATGACCAGCTTGCCCAGAAGCATATCATACATCCTTGCCAACACGACACTCACCCAGATAAAGCTTACCACACTTGCTGCAAGGTGGCTTTCCCCATATACCCTGAGTCACACTGGCCTTAGATTGGGCGCCGGGGTCCTGAAATCCTGATGACCCTGAGTTTCTGATCATACCTGGTTGGTTGCTTGGGCGCAGTGGTGCTAGATGGTGTAGAATGTGATAATCTCTTCTGGAAATAAGATTTGTCACCTTTGTTCTGCCTCTGTGGGTTAATCTCTCATCCCGCTGACTTTGTCTTTCTGCTCAAGTGTTCTTCTCTATCCCTCCTTTTATCTTCCTCTGTCTGTTGGGCATACACTACAAGTTTGGAGATGTCCATACCTGGAATTAGCAACACCGTCTTGCATTCTCTCTGCACATGTTTAGTTAAGCCAGACACAAATCTCCTCATCCTATGCCTCATATCTTTTACATCTCGGGAGCATACCTTGACAATTTGATGAACTTAAGGCTATACTCCTTCACCGTCATTCTTCTCTGTTTCAGATTCATGAACTCATTCGCCTTCGCTTCCCTCAACTCTTGAGGAAAGAAGTGATCAAGAAAGGTGGCCTCAAACTCATCCCACGCTGTAGGCTCCGCTTCCTCCCCTCTACTCTGCTCCCACTAAGTGTACTATACATTGTCCACGTCCTTCAACTGGTAGGACGCAAGCTCAACTCCCTTAATCTTGGTCGCATGCATGGCCCTCAGGACTTTGTACATCTCGTTAATGAAATTTTATGGGTCCTCCTCCACCTTCGACCCCGCATACACAGGCGGGTTCATCCTCAAAAAGTCCCTGTACCGGGTTGCAGCTGAGGGCTCCTGTAAGCTAGAACTAGGAGCCTGAAAACCATGCCTATTTCCTTGTGAGATCACTAACTGAGTCAGCATGGTGATGGCTCCTCTGAATTCTGCCTCAATAGTGGGAGCAGTCTGAGCTTGAGTAGGGGGCGCCTGACGGACCTCAGCAGTCCTAGCGGGGCGTCCGTGCCTCGTCGTCTCAATCTGACCCGGAACCTCTGGTTGGGTGTTCTAAGCAACGGGAACTGGGATATCGCTTTGAGCGACTATTCTCTTTTGCGGCATTTTCTATAAGCGTAAAATGCATGAGTTAAATGCAGAATATCCTAAGTTAACTTTATAGCATGAACTCATATCAGAGAAAAAGGTAAACTCTTCCTAATGTCCTATAGCCTCCTGTTTATGAAGTGTGGCGCACAACACACCCATAAACAAGACTCTACTAGACACGGCTTCATAGACTCCCTAGGTCACTCAAACTCTGGGCCCTGATACCAAGTTTGTCAAGCCCTGGGAGGGTACCCTAGACGTGACTGGCACTCGGAGACTTTTGCTAGCCCCTAAGAGGACCACTCAATCTCTTTTCGATCGTTCAGTCAATTCATCAGCGGAAAAGAAATGATATAATGAATATAAATGCTATCCTATCAGTGGGCTCATACTATCAACATCAGTCTATCATGTGGGCTCATACTATCAACATCAGTCTATCATAAGAAAATAGATTAGATAGTGAAATTCTCAAATGTAAAGAATGAAAGAAAGAGGGAAAAGATTCCTCGACATCAACATCCACATCTATGTCTATGAAGCCTCTATCCAAGTGTCTGGGACGGTACCATGACAGGTCATGACTACCAACATCAAAATAAAAAGCCAGAAATCAATAGAAAATAAACATCTTCTGAATGCAAGGGAGGACTTACCATTTGCTGGAAAAGAGAGCATTGAAACCTCAACGATCGAGTTGCTGAAGTCCTCGGTCTATCGAATCTGCATAAAACGATTTAGCACTAGAGGGGTGTTAGTAAATGGAATGTACTGTATGTAAAACGGGCTAAAGTAAAAAGGAAACAATATACGATCCCTCATCAATCACTCACCCTCACCTCAGAGTAAAGGACCTGACGCTATGACTTCGCTATCCATCAAACAACAAACATTCACATCACATCGGAGTTCTATTATCATGAGACCTATTTGAGAGTTTTTATAACCGGAAACCACTGCCTATAAGCCGGTAGTGATACAATAAAGAGATGTTATTACCACATTCGTCCAGTACCTTGCCAGTGTAAAGGACGAGTCTGTTAGTGGATCTAAAAGTCTGTCAAGTCCTCTTTTGGGACAAAGGAAACATCCTCTTTCATGGTCCAATCCTCTCCTATGATGGCCATGTAGTTAATGGGTTCAAATGGGACTCAGCCTTACCCATTTAGTGTTAATACTCCTCCTAGGGCTCAACATGCTCATAAAACTATCAATCCTTCAAGGAACCTTATCACTCAACCTCTACGGACAAGATTTTCTATCCAATCTAAGAGAATTTTACCCATTCAACTCTACCAACAATAGTTTCAGCTATCACAGTCATCCACATACTCAATTTAGGACTCAAACTCAGTCAGGCATTATTCTCAGACATTCAAGGCTCTAGACATCCCCTAAGTTCACTATTCAAGTCATTATAGAGAGGAAATTTTAAGGATCTAGTCACAATCATATAATAAGTCTAAAGATGATGATCATCAGTTCATGATATAAAATTATAATCTAAAGATTTAGAATAAAGATTAAAGCTAGTATACAAGAATTTAAAATAATTATTCAAGAATTTAAAGTAGTCATTCAAGAACATAAAGTAATTTCTCAAGAACTTTCAAGAATTCATGCATCAAAGCTCCTAGACATGAATTTGCTATTCAACTCTACATTGGTACATGGGAGATCAATCCCATTCTTTTGGGTAGCCTTTACATACCTGAGAATGACGAATCTTTGAAGAACCTTGAATTCTCCTCTGAAACCCTTACATTTCTCTCCTTTTTCTCTCTTAGGCTTAGAGTAGAATTAATAGACTTAGGATAGATTTTGGGTTTAGAAACCTTTTGTAGGAAAACACGTTTAAAAGCCGACCTAGGAGTGTAAAAATATATCAGGAAGGACGAAATTGTCCCTCCCAAATTAAAAGAAAAAAATTGATTCCTACACGCACTTGTGCTCGACGCGCACTAGTGTATTTATACACTTTTTCGCGAATTTTTGATTCCTATCAAATTTTTGAAAAACAACAAAGTGTGTTTCCGCTTCCTCTCCGCCTCGCTGAATGGGCGTGGAAACCTCACTGTTTTAAGCGCACTTTGAAAAAAATAATTTGCATTTTTTCCGCGTTAAAGCTGAATTGAGACCATGTTCTACTCAGTTTTTTGCACTGATCGCAAATACGGTCTCAGATTTTCCATCATAACTTGGGAAGGTACATTATGCGTATGATAAAGTTTAGGGAAATTTTAGTAATTTTACGGAGTGTTACAGTATATACATCAAAGGGTGCAAATTAAGGCTGTTTAAAATTGATTATCCGAATTGACAAGAAAATTATTAGTTTATCGATAATGGGTTGTTGGTGTTACACCCTATCAAATCATTAAAATACCCCTAGATGAGAGAATGCTTGCATAACGCATTTTTAAAACCTTTTTAGCAAATCAAAATCACGATCAATATGAAAAATTGTGTGGAAAAGTGGTCTTGATTGAAGTTTAGGCCAACCGAATCAAAAGATAATTATTTAGAGCAAAATTGCAATACCAGAAAGATACGCGATAAGTCTGCATCATGGACTTTCTTTGCCATATTTCATTTTGAGTTTTATTCATAAAACAAACTGGACAAGTGATATTTTACATAAATACACATAAAATGCTTTGACAAATGTGATTTATGAGTTATTTTATAGAAAAAATAGTTTCCGAATGCATTTTAAGTTTTCCATAAAAAATGAACAGCTGGGAAGAAGTCCACGTCGCAAACTTGTCCCATCACGGTTCTTGATGATCAACTTTAAAAGCAAGGGAATTCTAGTCCTTTTTCCACCCATCATAATCTAAAATTTTGTCGTTCTGAGGCTATTTTTGACCCTATATCAGTACCTAAGCGTGAAGTTTCAATCATTTATGCTAATTAATCTTCAGAACTAGTGCTATGAAGAAAAGAAAAAATTATGGTTTCAAGAGAATCTTGTGAGTTTCTCCAAGCTATTCCAGAATCCAAAATTTTCAGGTATGTAAGGCTACTCATAGCGTTGGACTGATTTTATCCACACGCCTTACATGTTAATTCTTCATAATTGAGTTCGAGTAGAGTTTCACCCTAATTTTTGAATTCTAAATAAGTTAATTCATGTTTAAAGGAGTTAGATACAATTACACATTGAGATTATTGCTATTTTTATCTTTTATATTATTGGAGTCGTTGTTCGTGGATATTTTTCCATGAACCTTCATGAAGTTGATGATCATGACGTTTTTATACAATGTTTAATGTTGAGATTGATGGGTTTTCATGCATTAAATAAAAATAGTATTTTAAAAATCAAGATTTTGCATGTTGAGAGTAAAGATGATAACTTTTGTATGCATTGATGAAGAGTAGTTTAGACTAACATTATATATGTATGTATTTGAGTCCAAAGAATTATATTTGAGGAAAATATTTTGATAAGATGATGCATTTTTTGATAAATTTTGATGAAATTGAACATTGGATTTAAATAATATTTTGAGTAATTATTTGATGAGGACGTAAATAAATTTTCAAAATATATTTATTGATGGAAGATGATGATGATGTTTGAAATGAGTTTGAATGAAACTTAAAGAGAATGCTTTGACAGTAGTATTGGGCACCAAGTTGGGTAAGAGTATAATTGTCTCAAACCTCATAATTGTGTTGCCACCATAGGATAGTTATGTCGTTAATTTGAGAGACTCTTGTCCTTAAAAGATGGACAATCATTGTGGATCCAAGAGAGAGTTGAGCATCCTTATCTTGGCGAGTATTAGACAGGCATGGAAATGACGTCGCCTTCGTTGTGCATCACCAACTATGATGATGGGATTGCAGTCGGTTAGAGAAACTCCTTGATTGTACAAAATTAATTTGACTAGGTTGCATGTTAGAGTTTTTTTTAGGAGCATTATTTACTATACAAACCTTGCATCATTTATTAAGTCGAGTTATGAATGGTTGAGTTGATTTGTTGAGTTGATTTGGTTGATCTGCACTTGAGTTGACTTGTTTTCTTATCCATTTTACATACCAATATATTCAATATACTGATGGCGGTTTGGACCTGCATCATTAAATATGCACATATAGATATTAAAGATCATCAATAGACGCACCATTGAGAATCTGTTGCAGTCAGTTGATTTGATGAGTCCTTCGCTGCTTCTAGATGATACACATTTATATTTTTATCTAACTTGAGTTTAATGTTTTATTTCCTTTGATTAAGGTAGCCATGATCTGTCATGACACCTTTAGACAATTTAGATATAGGCTTCATAGACTAAAGTTGAGATTGCTGATTTGTATATTATCTGACTAGTTTCTTTTATACTAGTCTTGATTTGTTTTGAGCTAGATTGCTGACCTTTATTTATTAACTGAGTATTTCTTATTAGTTACTTTTTGAATTGTTGAAGACTTTCTCTGTAGATTGTGATTAAATGAATGTGATTGGGCCAAGTAGTTCACATGGGGACTAGCAATAGTCTCTAAGTGCTGGCCACTCCAAGGGTACCTTCCCGGGGCGTGACTATTGGTTTAGAAGTTTCTGTAATAGTTTAAAATTTTTAATTATTGAATTATCGATTCTTAATAGTTTTAGATTTTTTCTTAACAGGCTAACTGTTAACACGATAGTAAACTAAATAAGTATATTTGTGTCATTTGGTATATAAAGTCCTTCAAAGTTTCATACTTTTATTTTTACTGTCTCAAATTCTCAGTTATTCTATAATGCAATAGTGTTTGCTTTTGAAAAAAATGTAATCTATCAATTCATGTGTATGATTCATTTTATTTGTCACCTTGTTTCTAAGTAATTTTTCAATAAATAAACTTTGTTGTCAAATCTTATGTAGCACCCAGTAGAATTACCAAAATATACCTAGAATAGAGTTGTACACATAACACATCTTTCCATGCTCCGTTTGGAAATTCGAGACTAGATTTGCGATCAACACAAAAAATTGAGTGGGAGAATGGTCTCGATCGATTTTTAGAGTACTGGGTCAAAAAATAATTTTTTGATCCGAAACGAATTCTAGTGACAGTGCGCAACAGAGGCACGACGGACCTACATTTATTTTTTAAAATTTTTTTGATGGATATTGGAGAACTCGTTTAGAAAATTTTTGGAAAAAAATACATAAGAGCGACGTGGACCCGCTTTTCCATAGTATGATTTTGTTTGAAAATTTATGAGGGGCATCCCGCTCAATTTTCAATCCATCCTAAACTCAAAACACTATCAAATTAGGTCATATTGATGCGTAAATAGGATCTTAAACCCCATTCTAACTCCTTTTCTAAGTATTTGAAAGACCAGAGCTTGATAGAAGAGAAGAGAGAAGTTAAGATTGAAGAATTTGAAGGAGATTCTTGAAGGTGATTGTTGATAGCTTCATCCCGATATGTAAGGCTAAACTAAAAGCTTCGGATTGTTCTCCATGTGCTCCATAGATGGTCTTAGAAGAGGGTTAAAGGTCCATGAGTCTATAGACATGATTCTTGATTATTTTCTTGAAAAATTATAGTTTCTTACACATATTTTCATATGTTGATGATCATCATAAAGTTGTTTTCTTGAATTGAATACTTTTCATGAGATATTTCATAAACCCTATATATTGATTATGGAAAACATGCATGAATTAAGATAGGATTGAGTCTAGAGCCTTGATTGAGAATGTCGATTGTGGTTGTTGATTGTAATATGAGAATGATGATAGGTTGATAGTTCTTGATGGTCCATGAGTGTTCCCAAATGAACACTAGTGATTTGTCTATTCGATTGTTCCCTACTGATTGTCTTAAGCTTTGAGCTAGTGATTGAAAGTTGAATTGATAGTATGGTTGGAGTTTCTATGAGACCAATTGAATGATGAGAGCCTCTACGAGGTTGATTTGAGATGAGATGATTGAGATAGTTTGATTGGTTTGATTGGATGGATTCATGAGCATTGATGTAACACCTGATAATATTATCAAAATACCCCTACAATAGAGACGTGTGCATAACCCGTCTTCCCAACCTCTGATGGAAAATTCGAGACTGGATTTGCGATCAGCACAAATAATTGAGTAGGGAAATGATCTCGATCGGATTTAAGACCGACTGAGTCAAAAGATAATTTTTTGTAATTAATTTTAAAATAGTGACGGTGCACGCCCAACGGGCGAATCGCCAAGGACGCGGACCTACACTTATAATATTTTTATTTTTTCGACGAGAACTAGAAAAATGGATCGGAAAGAGATTTACGAAAAATTACACATACACACATTTGATTAATGCCATTTATGTATATTTTCATTGAAAAATAGTTTTTTCAACACGTTTTGAGTTTTCAGTCAAAAAAATACACTAGTGCGCTTGACGCGATTGGGCATACCGAAGTTGAAATTTTTTAAATTTGAGGGGCATTTTGGTCAATTTCCTACCCTTTCTAAACTTGAAACATGATCAATTTAGGTCATTTTGATGAGTAAATAGGGTCTTAAACCCCATTCTATGTCCTTTTTCACAACACTTGAAAGTTAGGGCTTCAGAGAGAAGAAAGAAGAATGTGAGATTGAAGAATTCAAGGAGAATTCTTGATGGTTGATTGGAAGAGTTTTATCTAAGGTATGTAAAGCTAAACTAAAAGCATGAGATTGTTCTTTCATGTGCCCCATAGATGGTCTTAGAAGAGTTGAAAGTCTAATGAGTCTACATACGTGATTCTTGAATCGCTTCTTGAAGTTTTTCTTGAAAATTACATTACTTACACGTATTTTCATATGTGATCATCATCATAAACTTGTTTTCTTTAATAGAATACCTTAAATGAGATATTGCATAAAACTATATGATAAATATTGAAAGCATGAATGGAAAAAGATAGGAATTGACTCTAGAGCCTCGATTGATGATGTCGATTGTGATTGTGATGTGAGAATGATGATGAGTTGATAGAACTTGATCATTCCTTGAGTCTCCATAAATGAACTCTAATGATTTGTCTATTGATTGTTCCCTAGCGTTTATTCTAAGCCTTGAGCTATTGATTGATGAGATGATGAGAGTCTCCGTGAAACTGATGTGATGATTGCCTCTACAAGGCTAATTTGAGATGAGACGATTTGAGATGATATGATCGTATTGATCGGATTGATTATTTTATGAATATTAATGTCATGGGAGGAGTATCGAGTACCAAAAGAGTAAGAGTTAATCCAACACGCACTCATCAAACTACATAGCCAAACGTAGGTGAGGATTAGGACCATCATACCACATTATGTTGAGGTCCCCGCTTGATAGAGTCCTTGTAACAATAGAGGGATAGTGTGTTTGTTGGGGTCCCTAGTGGATTCGATTTGTTCCCTACCTAGCAAGTACGGAATGGCTGTGGCAACATCAACATAATTGTTATACAGTCACTAGCTCATAAATGATTGTTCTCGGATAAGAGAAACTCAGAGAAAGCTCCTACCTAGAGATGAGTTGAGATGAGTCCTTCTGAGACTAGTCTGATTTGATTGATGAGTTGATTGGTTGATGGGTCACTTATCTACTCTTTATTCTTGCTTTAGATAGACGTTTAACATATTGATTGGTTTCTATATTGAGTTGATTGTTGTTTCTATATTGTTCTACCTGTTTCAGTTTCATTCAGCTATTTTACATACCGTACATTCCACATAATGACGCCACTCTGGCGCTGCATCATTTTATGATGTAGAAATATAGGATAGAGATCAGTGGATTAGTGAGCCTCCCCTACTTTAGAGGATTTATTTGCTTTATTTTCATCTTGCTGTAGAGTTAGAAATACTTAGCTTTATTTTGATTGAGGTAGCCATGAGTCTATCATGACACCAACCGATAGTGATAGAGGCTTCATAGACTAGAGTCGGGTGTTGATTGATAAATTGCGAGCATATGGGATAGAGATCTTCAGCAGGTGCATCGTTGAGGATCTTTGGATGTCCAGCGGATTAGTGAGCCTCCCCTACTTCGGAGGATTTATTTACTTTCTTTTCATCTTGCTGTAGAGTTAGAATTTCTTAGCTTTATTTTGATTGAGGTAGCCATGGGTCTGTCATTGGTATCACCTGATAGTGATAGAGGCTTCATAGACTAGAGTCGGATGTTGATTGATAAGATTGCGAGCTAGTTCTTTTTACTAGCCTTTTTTATTGATGATACTATTTTGAGACTAGATGATGAGATATGGCCATTTACTTTGCTTTTATCTTCCGCTGATTATTAGAATTTATGATTGAATGGATGCGATGAGGCCAAGTGGTTCGATTGGAGAATAACAATAGTCTCTAGGTGCCAGTTACGTCTAAGGTACCCTCCCGAGGCGTGACAAAATTGGTATTAGAGTATGAGTTCAAGTGTCCTAGGGAGTTTATGAAGTCGTGTGTAGTAGAGTTTTATTTATGGGTGTGTTGTCGACCTCACCCGATAAGCAGTAGGCTATAGGACATTAGGAATTGTTTTCCTTCATTCATGTTCTGAATCATGCTATAGAGTTATACTCTATGAAAGTTCTATTCGAATTTGTGGTTTGCATGTTGTACAATTGTGATCATGCCTCCCAGAAGATTCGTCAGAGGTACAGGACGTCCCGCCAGATAGAGTGTTAATCCACCTGAGCCTCACATGAGGAGCCCGTGGAATAAGCTATCCTTGTTGCGTAGCCCCCGGAAGATAAGGTCTCCAATGCTGAATTACGCCAGGCTATTCAAACTCTAGCCCAGGTTGTCACAACACCTGCTGTGAGACAAGGAGCAGCCTGACAGGATGCCCATGACACTTCTAGAGTTCGGGAATTCTTGAGGATGAATCCGCTTTAGTTTACAGGGTCTGCAGCCACTGAGGATCTTGAGAACTATGTGGAGGAGCTCTAGAAAGTGTTCCAAGTGAAGTATATGGCTGATGTTGACAGAGTGGAATTGGCTACTTACCAACTCAAGGGTGTGGCCAGAATTTGGTATGATTAGTGAAAGAAGGGTAGAGGAGAGGATGCCACTGTGCTGACCTAGGTTGTGTTCGAGGAAGTTTTCTTGGGGGGATTCTTCCTAAGGGAGAGAAGAGAGGCAAAGGTAAGAGAGTTCTTGATCTTGAAACAGGGCTCTATGACTGTGCAAGAGTATGGCTGAAGTTTACACAACTATCTCGCTATGCTCTGGACATGCTGACATGAAGGGAAGAATGGGGATATATGTGGATGGGTTGAATAGAGGGCTAAAGAGAGATGGGAGGGGAGCAATGCTCATGAGTGACATAGATATTGGGAGATTGATAACCTTCGTACAACAAGATGATGAGGAGAGGAAACATGATAAAGAGGAGTTCAGAAGCAAGAAAGCTAAAACATCCAGCCATGAGGTTGGGAAGATAGGCAATGGTATCGGATTTCCAGTACCATCATTTGCTAGTGCACCTGCGCCTAGAGTCAAACATGATCAGTGGTCCCA
Organism: Solanum medicagineum; assembly: GCA_026153255.1. Lineage (NCBI taxonomy): Eukaryota > Viridiplantae > Streptophyta > Magnoliopsida > Solanales > Solanaceae > Solanum > Solanum medicagineum. The sequence continues at coordinate 18,756 of JAPFFP010070966.1, forward strand.
GAATGTTATAGCTTGTGGGTCTCAGTCATAAGCCAGTGTGGCTCAAGGTTCACGAGGTAAACTACCATGTGGTATACGTGGCAAGCTACACATGGGTAGAGAGGAGTGATGTATGCTTCAAGTATGGCCAAGCAGGTCACTATCAGAGAGATTGTCCACAGTGGGCTGACTGGGCTCAATCTTCTGCACCTGCCCCACCATCTAAGGGAAATCAGAGAGGTACTACAGTAGGCGCAAGCGGAGCTACAAACCATTTGTATGCCATGGGTCGTTGACATGATCAGGAAAACTCCCCAGATGTTATGACGAGGATATGATTCGAGTCTTTTCTATTGATTGTTATGGATTGATAGATCCTGGTGCCACATTATCTTTTGTAAGTCCTTATGTACCAGTTGATTTGATAGAACCCCGAGAGTCTTCTTGAACCGTTTGTTGTTTCTACTCCCGTGGATGAGTCTATTTAAGCTGAGAGGGTCCATAGAGCTTGTGTAGTATCCATCCATCATAGGGATACTATTATTGATCTGAATGAGTTAGATATGACTGATTCTGATTTGATCCTTGGCATTGATTGGCTCTATGCCTGTGATGCCTCCGTTGGTTGTAGAGCTCGAACCATTAAGTTCCAATTCCCGAATGAATCGATTCTAGAGTGGAAGGGTGATTTCGTAGCACCTAAGGGAAAGTTTATCTCATATTTTAGAGCTAGAAAGAGGATTTCTAAGGGATGTATCTACCACTTTGTGAGAGTTAAATTTGAGAATGTCGAGTCTCCTACTCTTGAGTCAGTCCCGAACGTGAATGAGTTTTCAAAAGTGTTTCTTGAGGATCTTCCTGGAGTCCCTCCTGATAGGTAGATTGAATTTGGGATTGATGTTCTTCCTAATACTCAGTCTATCTCAATTCTACCTTATAGGATGGCCCTCGCTGAATTGAAAGAACAGTTGAAAGATTTGTTAGAGAAGAGCTTCATAAGGCCGAGTGTTTCTCCTTGGGGTGTCACTGTCCTATTCATGCGAAAGAAAGATAGGTCTCTCCATTTGTGTATTGACTTAGGCAACTAAACAAGGTCATCATAAAGAATAAGTATCATCTCCCAAGGATAGATGATTTCTTTGATCAACTTCAGGGTGCCTCTTGTTTCTCAAAGATAGACCTCCGATCTGGTTACCATCAGTTGAAAGTGAGGGAATGTGACATTTCCAAAGATAGCCTTTAGGATTAGATATGACCATTTTGAGTTCTTAGTCATGTCCTTTGAGTTGATGAATGCACCTGCAGCGTTCACAGACTTGTTGAATCGAGTGTTTTGACAGTATCTTGATATGTTTGTGATTGTGTTTATTGTTGCATTTTGGTGTATTCATGAGATACATAAAAGCATGAAAATCACTTTAGAATTGGCCTTCAAACACTTAAGAACCATGAGTTATATCCAAAATTCTCGAAATATGAATTCTAGATTAAGTCTGTGACGTTCCTAGGCTATATTGTCTCCGGTGATGGCATTCAAGTAGATGCTCAGAAGATTGAAACGGCTAAGGATTGGCCCAGACTAACCTCTCCAACAGACATAAGATGCTTCTTGCAGTTGGCAGGCTACTACCGCTGATTCGTTGAGGGATCTTCTTCCTTATCTGGGCCATTGACAAAGTTGACTCAGAAAAAGGTCAAGTTTCTGTGGTCCGACGAATGTGAGAAAAGTTTCCAAGATTTGAAGATTAGACTGACTACTGCATCAGTTCTAACCTTGCCCAATGGGACAGAGGACTTTGTGATCTATTGTAACGTATTGAGGGTTGGATTGGGATGTGTGCTCAAGCAAAGAGGTAAGGTGATAGCCTATGCTCCCAGAAAACTTAAGATTTATGAAAGGAACTATCCAACCATGATCTTGAGTTGGTAGCGGTGGTGTTTTAACTTAAAATCTTACGTCACTACTTGTATGGAGTACATGTTGATGTGTTCATCGACCGCAAGAGCTTACAGTATTCTTTATTTAGAAAGAGCTTAACCTGCGATACAGAAGATGGTTAGAGTTGCTCAAGGAATATGACATAAGCATTCTCTACCATCCAGGTAAAGCTAACATTATTGCTGATGCTCTTAGTAGGTTGTCAATGGGTAGCACAACCCATATTGAGGAAGGGAAGAAGGAGAAAGGAAGTGCATCGATTGGCTCGATTGGGAGTTCAACTTGAGGAGAACGATGAGGGAGGAGTAAATGTTCAAAATGGGTCTAGTTCATCTTTGGTGGCAAAGGTGAAAGAAAAGCAAGATCGGGATCCTATCCTACTCCAACTGACGGAGGTTGTCCATACACAAAAAGTGATAGTCTTCTCTAAAGGGGGAGATGGGGTGTTGAGGTACCTAAGTAGATTGTGCGTCCCAGATGTTAATGGTATTCGAGATAGAATTATGGCTGAAGCTCACAACACTAGATACTTCATTCATCCTGGCTCTACCAAGATGTACCATGACTTGAGAGAAGTCTATTCGTAGAGTGGAATGAAGAGGGATATTGTTGAATTCATTTCAAAGTACCCGAACTGTCAGCAAATGAAAATCGAGAATCACAGGCCATATGGATTAGCTCAAAATTTTGAGATTCCAGACTGGAAGTAGAAGATGATCAATATGGACTTCAGTACTGGTCTACTGAGGTCACGAAAGAAACATGATTCGATATGGGTTATTGTGGATAGCATGACTAAGTAGACTAACTTCTTAGCAGTTAAGACAACTAACACTGCGGAGGAGTAGGCCAAGTTGTACATCCAAGAGATTGTGAGGTTGTATGGGGTTACCTTGTCCATCATCTCGGATAGAGAAGCTCAATTCAGCTCCCAATTTTGGAGATCGTTTCAGAAAGGATTGGGTACGAAAGTGAATTTGAGCACAACCTTCCATCTATAGACAGATGGCCAGGCAGAGCGTATAATTCAGACGTTAGAAGATATATTGAGAGCTTTGTCCTTGATTTCAAGGGAAATTGGGATGATCACCTACCATTGATTAAGTTTGCATATAACAATAGTTATCATGCAAGCATTCAGATGGCTCCTATGAAGATTTATATGGGAGTTGATGTAGATCGCCAATTGGGTGGTTCGAGGTTGGAGAAATGGAGTTGATTAGGCCTGATCTTGTCCACCAATCGATGGAGAAGGTTAAGGTCATTAAGGAAAGGTTAAAAACTGCATAGAGTCGCCAAAATTCCTACACCGATGTGAGGAGGAGAGATTGAGTATATTTGAAAGTGTCACGTACAAAAGGTTTCATGAGATTTAGAAAGAGGGATAAATTGAGTCCACGCTATATTAGACTTTATCAGATTGTGAAGAGGATGGGGAAAGTTGCCTATGAATTAGAGTGTCTTCCGAGTTAGATGGTATCCATCCAGTGTTCCACGTGTCGACGTTGAAGAAATATTTGGGAGATCCTAACTTGGTAATCCCTGTGGAGAGCATTGGAGTGAAGGATAGCTTGACCTATAAGAAATTTTGGTCCAAATCTTTGATCATTGGATTTACAGATTGAGAACCAAAGAGATAGCCACAGTCAAAGTCCTGTAGAGGAATCAATTCGTTGAGGAGGCCATATGAGAAGCTGAAGAAGAGATTAAAGAAAAATATCCACACCTATTCGTGCCAAATGATGAGAATGTTGAAGGTAAATTTCCTTACCCTTGACTAAATTGATTGTCTTTTCTTGTTGATTGTCTATTCCTGAGTCGATGAAGAGTGGAGAGATTGGTTGATAGATGTGAATGATGAGATGAATTTTGAGTCTATTTGTGCCTTGATAACTACCCTTACTCTTCATTCGAGGAAGAATGATCCCAAGGGGGAGATGATGTGACTTCCAGTAAAATTATCAAATTATACCTAGAATAAAGACGTGCGCATCACGTGTCTTCCCAAGATCGGATGAAAAATTTGAGAACGGATTTACAATCAGCACAAAAACTTGAGTGAAAAATGGCCTCGGTCGGATTTTTGAGCGATCGAGTCAAAAGATAATTTTCCGTGCGCGTCCAAGTTGCGACGTGCCAGGATCGCAGACCTACACTTGTATTTTCTTAATTTTTTATGATGAAAATTAGAAAAATCAATCGAAAAGCGATTGAAAATATTACACACAAAACGCATTTGATGAAATCGATTTATGCGTAACTTTATAGAAAAATAGGTTTTTCAACACGTTTTGAGCTTTCAGTCAAAATATTACACTAGTGCGTGCACATACCGTGTCGCGGACTGGGCATTTCGAAGTTGAAATTTTTTCTTTTAATTTGAGGGGCATTTCGGTCAATTCTCAACTCTTTCTAAACTCAAAACACGATCAATTTAGGTTGTTTTTGTAACACCCCGTGAAATTACAAAATGTCCCCAAAACATAATCGTGCGTACAACGCATCTTTCAAAGCTTCGATGGAAAATTTGAGACTGAATTTGCGATCAGTAGGAAAAATCGAGTTAGAAAATAACGTCGACTCGATTTAAGAGCAACCGAAGAGAAAATAAATTTTTGCTCATTAAATAAAAAATAGTGTATGTTCGCATCTGTAACACCCCACAACTTACAATACTAATATAATTCAAAGGAAACATGACATGATTTGGACAAATTGACGCTAAATTTTGGAAGTGCTTGAATCTCGCGTTAATGGGCTATATGTACATCTAGCGATTAAGAGGATCGAGTATTTGCATGGTTTGTGTTGAATTGAGGAGATTATGACCTTAAAATGAAGTGAGAGAATTGAGGTGCTTGTAGGATTTAGAAGCTAGTAGGTGACTCAGCGACTTGCTTAGCTTAAATTTGGTAGCTAAACAGAGACGAGGCTCAACGTCAAATTTGTCCAAGTTTGGTTGTGAATAAAATTCGTGTTAAGGGTGTAACATTGGGCCATGATTTAACCTCACATATGGACTATATCTACAGACCAAGGATGATAATGAAGAGGGCCCAAAGACATCACAAGACACTTAACAATTGGGCCAACCCAACGGAAGAAGAAAATCTGAAAATTGGCAGCCCAAGCCCACAAGTTGGTGCTCCAAAAAGGCCCAACTTTGAGGGCCAAGCTGGTGGGTAAACTAGTTGATTGTGTGTGGTATATGTTGTTCAAGAGGTCAAGGGAAGGTCGGCATAAAATCTCTATAAAAGGATCTCCAAAGCTGCTCCATAAGACATTCTCAACTTGACCTCCAAAAAAAAAAAAATAGATTGTTTGTTCTCTTCATTTGCTCTCAACTTTTTTCCACTTTGTGAAGCAGCCAAAGGACTTCTTTAGGGTTCTTAAGGAGCCTCTATACCTTGAAGACAAATATAAGTACTTATGATTGTGTTTTTAGTATGGTTTTATCAAGAGAAACAAGAAAGAGATGCTAGCTACGTTGCTGAAATTTTGTTGGACAGATTCTGCGCTGAAAATTATTGCACCTTTTTCTGGTTGTTTTGGTGATTTCTCTATGGGTTTTTAGGTTGTATTATGAATATAACTTGGTGTTATTGACATGGTATGAGTT
>JAPFFP010070989.1:0-24289 GCA_026153255.1 Solanum medicagineum
TGCCATGAAAGACAAATATCCAAAGTTCATAACTCAACTTAAATCACGTTGGGGATTGGTTCAATAACCTTAAAATCACAATTTTTATATTCAAGCAAAGTTACAATAATTGTAGCAGCATTTTAGGATAATATCATAATGACTCATTTGTGGATCTAAGACTTGAAAATATAAGTTAGCTTAGATAATGCAAATATAAAATTTTTGAATTAAATTATGTTATACCTCGATAAATATTCATAAATAATCATAAAATATATGAATAACCATAAATTAAGCAAATATCTATTTGTATGCAATTATACAGAAATCAAAGATTGGAAATTTGTAATTCTAAATTTAGTTTTTCGAAGAGGACTTATTGGTTGAAAGGAAACCAAGAATCAAACCCACATACCTTGCTTGATTAGCCTTGATAAGATGAAGAGACTTGGTGGAGATCTCTAAGAATACTGAGCCTAAGAATTGAGAGAGTTTTGGAAGAGCAATGTAGATTAGGGGATTTTGTTTCTTAGAAGAGTGATGTAGAGACTAAGTAGAGGGGGGTTATTTATACTGATTTTGGGGGGGAGGGGGCTTATGTGGGTCAATTAATAACTAAAAAGTGGTAAAAATGTGTGGGGGAAAGGGCATAAAATCAGGTGTTGTAAAGGGGCTTTTTGACTCACTTTTAAAAAGAAGAAAAATGCCAAACACAAGGGAGTGGGCATGAGACCTATGTATGGCAGCATTATCCTTTTCCATGGTGCTATGTCATGGTATGGTATGGCCTCACGTCGTGCTAAAGGCATGCCAAAGGCTGCCCATGCAAGCTATGCAACAATGGCAAAAGAATTGCTCCCAAACAAGTGAATTACGCAACCTTCACATATACCTTCATTTCGAATAATTCCAAACGCAAACCAAACTTCATTTCTTTTAGTCTTAACTTCACATAACATTGCCCCCAAAATATTATACCAAGGATAAACCAACCACCCTTCAAAGACCACCTCAACAATCATATAGTTAAACCAAGCTAACCGCTAAGATAACCTTCATTTCAAATTTTACTTAGCTCAATAAGAATTTGCTTGAACATTATCCTTTCACGCAAGTATACGTTTAAAAACACCTGGTACATTACAATATCTCCCCCTTGGATCACTCGTCCCCGAATGAGACAAGACTAGTCTGAATGAATAGGAATTGAAATAGTGACTAAGAGCTTAACATATCAAAATGCAAAATAGAGCTTATTTTCATTCCAAAATATACAAATATCATAAAGTAACATCAAAGTAATTATGCATGCTTAATAATTATAACAGTGACTAAATGGTACAAAATGAGGAATTCTGACTCGAGTAATAGAATTACCTAAACCTTAGTCTTGATTAGTTAGGAAAAGATGGGGATATTTCTTCATCATGTCTGCTTCAGCTTCTCATGTAGTACTCTCAATATGCTGGTTCTTCCAAAGCAGCTTGATGGATGCCATATCCTTATTCTCAACCTCTTGACTTGTTGATCCAAAATTTGTACCAGTACTTCTTCATAAGTCAAATTATCTCCAACCTTCACAATATCTAATGAAATTATAGAACTTGCATCACCAATGCACTTCCTTAATATAGATACATGAAAAACAGGGTGAACCAACTCCATCTCATTAGGCAACTCAAGCTCATAAGATACCTTTCCAACCCTTCTTAAAATTTTGTAAGGACCCACAAATCTTGGGATCAACTTGCCCTTTTCGCCAAAATGAAAAAACACACTTCATAGGTGAAACTTTGAGATAAACCCAATCTCCTACATCGAATTCAAGGTCTCTCCTCCTTATATCCGAATATGACTTTTGTCAGCTTTGACCCATTTTCAATCTGACTCTTATCATCAGTTTTTCCATAGCCTCCAAGGTTAAATCCATCCCTAATAATGCCATTTCACCTACCTCAAATCAGCCAACCGGTGATCTATATCGCCTACCATAAAGAGCTTCAAACGGAGCCATCTCGATGCTAGAATGATAACTGTTGTTATATGCAAACTCAATAAGAGGTAAGTGATCATCCCAATTACCTTTAAATTCCAAGACACATGCTTTCAACATATCCTCCAATGTTGGAATGGCCCTCTCAACTTGACCATCTATTTGAGGATGAAATGCGGTACTCAGCCTAACTTTGGTACCCAAACCTCATTGGAATGCCTTCCATAAATGAGAAGTGAATTGAGGCCACGATATGATATTATTGACAAAGGAACACCATGTAATCAGACTAACTCACGAATATATAACCTTGCATAATCATCAGAACTATACGAAGTCTTAACCGGTAAGAAATGAGTTGATTTGGTCATACGATCCACAATCACCCAAATTGAATCATATTGTTTTCGAGTCCGCGGCAATCCAACAATGATGTCCATATTGATTTCCTCCCACTTCCAAGTTAGGATTTCAATGTCTTGAGCCTACTGGGCCTTTGCTGCTCGGGTTTCACTTGCTGATAATTTGGACATTCGGCTACAAACTTGGCTATATCCTTTTTCATATTACCCCACTAATAAACTTCCTTCAAATCTCGATACATTTTGGTGCAACCCGAATGAATGGAATAAGATGAATTATGAGCCTCTTGTAAGATCAAGGTACTCGATCCATCTACATCCAGCACACACAACCGGTCTTGGTATCTAAGAACACCATCTCCCCCTTGTGAGAAAACCTCCACTTTCTTTTGTTCAACTAATTTCTTTAATTCAATCAAAGTAGGATCAAGGTCTTTCTTTGACTTCATATCAATAATCAAAGAAGACTGAGACCCGTCATGAACAAATATGCCACCATCATTAGTACCTTCCAACCTAACACCCAATCTAGCCAACTGATGGACTTCCTTTGCCAACTCTTTCTTTTCACCCTTAACATGACTCATAGTACCCATAGTTATTCTACTCAAAGCATCGGCCACCACATTGGCCTTACCTAGATGGCATTGCACATTCATATCATAGTCTTTGAGAAGTTCAAGCCATCTCTGTTGCCTTAGATTCAATTCCTCTTGAGTGAACACATACTGCAAGCTCTTGTGATTGGTAAATACATCCACGTGAACCCCATAGAGATAGTGACACCAAATTTTTAGAGCAAACACTACCACTGCCAATTCCAGGTCATGAGTTGGATAATTGCTCTCATGCACTTTCAACTGTCTAGAAGCATAAGCTATGACCTTATCATTTTGCATCAACACACAACCCAACCCAACCCTAGATGCATCATAATATACCACAAAACCATCCAAACCATCTAGAAGAGTCAAGATGGGAGCCAAAGTCAATTTATCTTTCAATGTCTGGAAACTCTTCTCGTATTCATCAGACAACACAAACTTGGACTTTTTCTGGGTCAATTTGGTCAAAGGGGATGCAATTCAAGAAAACCCTGCTACAAAGCGTCTGTAGTAACTTGCCAAATCCAAAAAACTCCTTATGTCAGGCGGAGTTAAGGGTCTAGGCTAGTGTCGCTCCGCTTCAGTCTTCATTGGGTCCACCATAATACCTTTATCAGTCACCACATGGCCAATGAAAGAAACTTCTTTCATCCAAAATTCAGACTTGCTGAATTTGGCATACAATTTCTCATCTCTCTAAGTTTGAAGGACTGTTCTCAAATGTTCCTCATGTTCCTTCTCACTTCTGGAGTATACTAGTACGTCATCAATAGGGACCACAACAAAAATATCAAGGTAGGGTTTGAAGACCTGATTCATAATATATATAAATATAGCGGGCACATTTGTCAATCCAAAAGACATCACTAAAAACCCATAGTGCCCATACCTTGTTCTAAAAGCTGTCTTAGGAATATCACTTTTCCTAACTCGCAAATGGTCATACCCAGAATGAAGGTTGATCTTAGAAAAATGTCTAGCTCCTTTTAGTTGGTCAAATAAATCATCTATCCTCGGAAGTGGGCACTTATTCTTAACGGTGACCTTGTTGAGTTGACAATAGTCAATGCACATTCAGAGTAACCCGCCCTTCTTCCTTACAAATAGAATGGGAGCACCCCATGGAGATTTGCTAAGCCTAATAAATTCCTTCTCAAATAAATCTTTCAACTGATCCTTAAGTTCTTTCAACTCCACTGGTGCCATCCTATAGGGTGGAATAGAGATAGGTTTGGCATTGGGAAGGAGGTGTATGCCAAAATCAATATCCCTTTCGAGGGGAATACCAGGAAGATCTTTGGAAAACTCATTGACTATAGGAACTGACTTAAGAGAGGGAACCTTAGAAGACACATCTCGGATCCTAGCCATATGATAGATACACCCCTTAGTTATCATCTTACGAGCTTTAAGATATGAAATAAACCTACACTTTACCACAGAATCTTGCCCTTCCGACTCAAACAAGGGTTCATTAGGAATTTAGAATTTAACTTTACTGGTTCTACAACCTATAGTGGCATAAGAGGCATGTAACCAGACCATACTAAAGATGACATCAAAATCTAACATAAACAATTCAATAAGATTGCACGGAAGAGTCTTATGCATAATAGACACAGGAACATTTTTACAGACTCTTTTAGCAGCTATTGACTCATCCACAGGAGTAGAAACAAGAAAAGGGTCATGCAAAATTTCAGGACTTAAATTAAACCTATTGGCAAGGAAAGGGGTCACAAAGGATAAGTTGGCACCAGGATCCAAAAACACATAAACATCAAAATCAAACACTTTCAACATACCCGTGACAACATTTGGCTGATCTTCCATCTCTTGCCTCCCATGTAGTGCATAGAACCTATTGTTGCGAGGACCACCACCTTGTTGCACGACTTGTGGCTTTTGGTCTGCCTGGACATCTTTACCATGCGGGAGACTACCCTTACCTTTATTATGAGCCTTGGAGAAATTGAAAATTTTGTGACCTAGTTGGCCACATGCAAAACAACTTCCCGACTCCCAATAGCACACACCACCATGACACTTACCACACTTTTTGCATGTTGACCAAGCTTGACCATGGCCACCACTTTGTTCACCCTTAGTATGTTGAAATAGATCATTAGTATGCCTTTGGTTGAAGGCATTAGAAGACCCTTGTTTTTGGACCCTTTGGTTTTGATGACCTTGGTTACCATCACCACCCTTGTGACTTTGATACTCACCATCATACCTCAGCCTCTTACTATCATTTTTCCTCAGCTTGTGAATCTTCTTTTCCTCAAGTTGCTTGGCATAAAAATTATAATTCGAGACAAATCCATGTCTTGGATTAGTAGGGCAGTTTGACACTCTTCGTTAATGAGGTCAGAGACTCCCAAAACAAACATATTCATCCTAACCCTAGGATCGGATACCAACATAGGGGCATATTTGGAGAGTGTATTGAATTTCACTGAGTACTCGTGAATGCTCATTGACCCTTGCCTCAAGTTCATAAACTCTTTCACATAGTCTTTCCTTAATTCAAGAGGGAAAAAGTGGTCCAATAATGCAACCTTGAATTCTTCCCAATCAATTGCACCACCAAGCACCCTTCACCTTCCCACTGATCATACCAAACCTGGGCAAGGCTTTTAAGTTGGTAAGCTGCCAACACCGCCTTCTCCTTCAATTACACACCCATAATCAAGAAAACCTTATATATCTCATCAATAAACTCCATGGGATCCTCATCAATTCTATTTCCATAAAATTTTGGCGGGTTCATACTGGTGAAATCTCTCACCATTGCTACTTGGGTGGGAGCTTGAGGTGCTGGAGCTTGAGGTGGAGCTTGTATAGCCTGATGAGATAACATTCTTGAACTTGGTGTGGGACACGGCACCCTCTTCTGGAGGTTGAGGAACCTCACGTAAGAGAATATTTCTTCTTGGAGGCATTTTCTATAGTGCAAAGAATAAGTCGTTAGAAGGAAGGATATCTTAAGTTACTCTAAGGCAGGATTTTCTTTAAACAAAAAAGTGAGACAATCCTTAACATCTCATAGCCTCCTATTCATAGTTGTGGCGCGCTTCACCACCTTAAATAAAACTCTATTACATGCAGTGTGTGGACTTCCAAAGATCATTTTAAAACCTTGTGCTCTGATACTAAGCTTATCAGGACCCAAACCTAGGGCCTAGGTGTGACACGGAAAATGAGAACTCGAAGGCCCCCAAACAAGCCTCTTAAATCATAATTGCACATTGTAGGTTTAAATGGTAAATGGCAAATAGATAACAATGAAATATGAGGAATGGGACTAAGGGACAACTTGTAACCATAAGCGGAAGCATAAGTTAAATAGATTAAAACATACCAAGTGTGGCAATAGTAAAAACACAACTCTAAACAATGACAATAAACAGAGCGAAGAATACAAGTCTCCTCTATACTAAGCCAAAATTAAAGTACAACAAATATCAGAATAACAAAGGTACAGCTTGAAGATAAGGGATCTGTTCCCGATGAATAGGAACTCACCAAAGCTCAAAGTCTTCGCGAGCAATCTAGCCACGCAGAGGAGGATGAGGTAGATCGCCTGTCCCTACATGATTATAGCATGTAGGTAAAAATGATGTTACTACTTTGGAATGTACTAAGTATGCAGGTATGCAATACAACAAGTAAATATGATGACAAAGGATACTTACCTAATATGACAAACTCCAAGCTTAAACAATATATTCAGTTCCAAAGTAAAGCATAAAGTAATGCCATGAAAATGCATAGAGGAGCATATAAGCAAATAAGTGTGGGAATAAGACCATAACAAACAAAACCATATAAGCTATTATATGGATTACCGATGTCATACTCCACACCGGCCAAAGAGTGAGTCAACTTGCCAGGGTATAACTCTAGAAATGGAAATACTAAATGGATCCACTAGTTAGAAATCCTAAAAAGGCATAATCAAAATATCCTCTGGTGGCATGTATTTATGAGATTAGAAGCTTTATATAAGACCCCTTAGGTCGAGTCCCACTCCTAATTCATTCGGTGCTAAGTCAAAATCCCATGAAAACAAACAATGCATATTAGAAATAATCAAAATTTAATTTAGTTCGAAAAGTCATAACTTGTAAGATAAATCATATTCAAACTTGTATTCAGAATAGCTCCTTAACAAAGATTCAAAATGAAACTGAATGGGTCTAAAGTAACCCAATATCATTTCATACTTGTATTTACTTATTCTTGTCCAAAATCATAAGGTCATATTATGCCATGAAAGCCAAATATCCAAAGTTCATAACTCAATTTAAATCATGTTGGGGACTGGTTCAATAACCTTGAAATCACAAGTTTTATATTCAAGCAAAGTTACAATAATCATAGCAACATTTTAAGATAAATTAGAATAACTCATTTGTGGATCTAAGACATGAAAATATAGGTTAGCTTAAATAATGCAAATCTGAAATGTTTGAATTAAATTATATAAAGCCTCGATAAATATTCATAAATAATCATAAAACACATAAATAACCATAAATTAATCAAATATCAATTAGTATGCAATTATACATTAATCAAAGATTGAAAATTCGTAATTATAAATTTAATTTTTCAAAGAGGACTTCTTGGTTAAAAGGAAACCAAGAATCAAATCCACATATCTTGCTTGATTAGCCTTATGAAGATGAAGAGACTTGGTGCAAATCTTGAAGAATACTTAGCTTAAGTGCTAAGAGAGTTTTGGGAGTGCAATGTAGATTCGGGGATTTTGTTTCTTTGAAGAGTGATGTAGAGACTAAGTAGAGGGGGGTTATTTATACTGATTTTGGGGGATTTATATGGGTCATTTAATCACTAAAAAGTGGTCAAAAATATATTGGGAAAATGACATAAAATCAGGTAGTGCAAAGGGGCTTTTTGACTCACTTTTAAAAAGAAGAAAGATGCCAAACACAAGAGAGTGGGCATGAGACCTAGGTATGGCAGCATTATCCTTTCTCATGGTGTTATGGCATGGTTTTGTATGGCCTTAAGTTGTGCTAAGGGCATGCCAAAGGCTGCCCATGCAAGCCATGCAATAATGACAAAAGAATTACTCCCAAACAAGTTAATTACGCAACCTTCACATATACCTTCATTTCGAATAATTCCAAACGCAAACCAAACTTCATTTTTTTAGTATTAACTTCACATAACATTGCCCCCAAAATATTATACCAAGGATAAACCAACCACCCTTCCAAGACCACCTCAACAAGCATATAGTTAAATAAAGCTAACCGCTAAGATAACCTTCATTTCAAATTTTACTTATCTCAATAGGAATTCGCTTGAACATTATCCTTTCACATAAGTATAGGCTTAAAAACACCTGGTATATTACAAAATTTTACAATAAATCCTAGATTTATAGTTCAAAACATAGCAAAACAGTCACAACTTTACATAGTTCATAGACATGTCCACACTAGTAGACTGAATTGTAAAATCAACTTTAAATTATGCAACAACAACAACATACCCAGTAAAATCCCACAAGTGGGGTCTGGCAACTTTAAATTATGCAAATTGAGTAAAAAGGTTATCAGGACACCTTGGGTGGAAGAACCCAATGGCTAAACCTACATACCTTAGCTTTGAGGTAGCTCTTGATGAAGATATATTGAAAATGGAGGCTTGAAATTTGAAAGAGATCCTTAATTCCAGATAAGGGTTTTAATGCTTGAATTTGGGAGTGAAAAATATGGCTAAGTGTTTGAGAGGATATTGGGGAATGTTTAGGATGATATGAGGGTGAAATATGGCTAAATATAGGTAAAAGCACGTTTGGGAACACTTACGGCCAAGAGCCAAAAGCCCTGGACTGAGATAAAAATCACTAGCAACAAAATACATAGGTCCGTGTCAGGTCCGCAATGAGAAACTATCGCAGAGGCCTAGTTAATACATTTCCGCGATACTTGTGCGTTGCAGCACTATCGCGGGTTAATTTTGGATAAGAAATATTACGAAAAATGAAATTGCTAATCGTTTGCTCTTAAATCGGGGTTAGACCCTTCCCTCCATAATTTTGATCCCCTGAAAAAGAATATGAAGTCGGATTTTTGATATCCGGCATGAAATTTGAGATATATAGAATTTAAAATTACGGGCATTTCGAGGTACATTTTCGGGCACTTTTTGGGGTCGTTTCGATTCATCTATTTATCTTTAGTATCACTTTCTTTTCTTTTTTTGGTGTGTTTTTATTTTTTGCAGATTACAGGAAGTCTGAATACCCAAAAATTTGAAGTTATGGGGCAAGTTGATCTTAAGTGTGGGGTGCGTACGACCCTTGATGGATATTGAGAGAAGATGCTTTTGGCTAGGTCTAAAGGCATCAGGAAGTTTTCCTGACCCCTATTTTAAATTTTAATTGATGCCTTGAGGACATAGCATCTATTCAAGTGTGGGGCAGGAATTCTTCCAAATATATTATTTAGGGTAGAGTGTGCATTAGAGTTTGTTTAATATTAATAAAAATAAAAAATAAAAATTTAAAAACAAAAAAAATTTAAAACAAAAAATTATTAAAAATTTCCAAAAATTACAAAAAGATTTTTATTTATTTATTTTTATAATTTTTTTCATTAGTAGAAGCACACTTAGCTCACCCCTTGATTTTTCTTTTCGGTTCTTTTCTGAGGGGGTCCCTGTGAACCGTGCATCTTTTATTTTTTTATTTTTATTTTTAGGAAGTAAATATTATTTTCTTTTATTTTTATTTTTATTTACTTTTTTCGGGAGAGAAATAAAAAAATGTTTGACTAGGTACTTGCTATTTAGGCCTAACCTTGAGTAGTACTTTCCTATGAATGCTTGATTGCTATTTAATTTGCAATTTATTTGACATCTAGGCTCATGGTTGTGACTCTATATATTGCTTAATTTATTTTATAGTTTGTTATGACTCTATCTCTCTTAGAAGTGGAATTGGTCCATCTTGATTGATACTTGTGTCATGTGCAGTGAGAATTTGGTTATTCCCATTTTTCGGCATATTAGTCTAGAACTTGCCCGGCATGTTATTGGAGCGAAATAAAAAGTATTTCTTTGTTTAGGAGATGATAATAGGCTTTCCTTGAATTGTCTTGTAAAATTTTAGCCTTTTTTCAAATATTAATCACTAGTTAGCCCTTCTGAGCATGTAGACTTTTGTTGGTAGCCATATTTTTACCTTGATTCAATTTTGTTGAATCCCTAATTTTTGCACCTTGCTTCCTTGAGCATTGTAGCATAGACTTATTTTTTAATTGTTACATTTGAAGAAAAGGGATGCGTAAGTGGTAAAATGTGATCAATAATAGGTACGTGGTGATGAAAAGACCCTCTTTGAAAGAATGTATCATGAAAAAAAGAAAAAGAATTATTTAAAAAAAATTAAAAGATTCTTGATGAGATGAGATTGCTAATGAAATAATTATTGAAGAGAGGGTTAAAAAAAATAAAGAGAAGAAGATAATGGGTAATGAAGTCTAAAAGCACAAAGTGTTTACGGAAGTGTAAGTCACTATTATATAGTTTTCCTACCCGTCCCCTAGCCTACATTACTTAATGGGCAAGCCTATAGTTCTTTGTGCATACATGTGAATTCCTTGTGAGTGTGAGAGTTGTTCTTTAATGCAAAGTCCTTAATTTATATTCAATCTTTTGAATTGAGTGTGTGGACTATTTTTTCATGCGAGGGCACTTGTTTCATGATGGATAGGTGGTGTTATTAACTTTTTTGAAAAATTAGGTGAGCGAAACTTTAATTTGATGAGTTAGAGTCCTTCCGTGAGGCTAGGAGGTTAAAAGTTTGTTATTTATTTGTATATCTTGCATAATGATTGGGAAGTGTATAAGATGTTTTGAATTTTTGTGGATGGCCTAAATTATTTGTATCAACCAAAGCGGTGGTCCTATTTGATTTTTTTGATGGGCTTTAATGGTTGCTCGAGGATGAGCAAAAGTTTAAGTGTGGGGTGGTGATGCGAGGCAAAAAATACTTAATTTTAGTCATTATTTATCTCATATTTAACACTTTTATTTATCCATTTTGAGCATAAATTTTGTGGATTATGCTAAATCATGTATTTTATTTGTAGGATTAAATTGGTGCGAAAATAAAGAGATTTGAAGCTCAAACGAATTAAAAAAAAAAGATTACAGAAGAAAATTCAAGCATACAGCTTAATGGATTAAATTGAATATAATAATATATATTATTATATATAAATATTGCCGAATTGCAATTGAAGGAGTTATCAAAGGCTGCCACGTGGCAATATCAATTGTTGAAGCCGGCATACAGTTTGCGTGAAGGCCCTATTCCTTCCGGTTTTGGGTTTTCCAATTTATTTTAGAGTTAATTATTTTATTTGGATTTTTCCTACACCTATAAATATTTCATAAAATTAGGTTTTATATAACTTTTGACCTAGAGAGAAATAGAAGCCACCGTGAAGGCTGGAGAATTTTGGTTTCATATTTTCTTCTCTATTAATATTTATTTTTATATTTACCTTTGAATGATTTGTGGTAATTGTTTCATGCCTATGTGGAGTTAAACTTCTTGTTCTATGATTGTGGTAGCTAACAAGATGATTATTTAGTCACTATTAAATCAAAATATTTTTTTATCATATTAGTTGTTTCTATATTTCTTTTATCTATACTTCAGAGTCTAATCAACTACGAGGTAAATTAGTTGTTCATTCTGGTTTTGAAAGATGTTGGAATGAATAGAACACAGTAATATAGGAAGCTTGTTCGACTAGGAAACTAGATTGATTCGCGTAAGAGAGACCTGTGACAACTACTCTTACACCTCTCTTGGTTCATAATATAGGAAGATAATGTTAAAGCATTTTTATTGATGTGTCTATCCTCTCTCAATGATGTAGTTAGGTAGTTAATAAAAGTAGGTCGGCAAAGGCATGCAACCCTGTTTAGGTAATTTTTACCCTATGAATCAGGAACTAGATAATCAAATAATTTGATGAAATAGAGGCTAAGCATGATTATTAGCTAAATCATAATTGTAGATCGATTCATTCATTGATTGTGTAAAAATATTTCTCACTTTGGTTAATTGTTCACCACTTAAATAAATAATTATTTTTAATATAACTTAGTAAATAATTAATCGACAAGTCCTTTAGGTTCGACATTCGGTCTCTGAAAAGAGCCACTATATTACTTTGGTTGACCACGTACACTTGTGTGTGCTAGGGAAGCAACATTAATATCCCTAATAATCTCCTGAACCAGTAATATATTTTCCACAATGCTTCTTCCTTTCACAAATCCCACTTGATATTCAGAAATAATATTTTGAAGAACAACTTCTATTCTTTCATGCAGAACCCTAGATATCACCTTATTAATAAAGGTACTCAACCATATTAGTCTCAAATCTAAGAAAGTTTCTACTCCTTCCTTTTCTGGTATAAAAATCAAATTGGTGTGGGTAACAAATGTAGGTGGTTCATGATCACAAAAGAATGATCACACCAGCATAGTAATATCATCACCAATTATGTCCCAACAAGTTCGGAAAAATAACCCTGAAAAACTATCAGGTCTGTGATGACCTGGACCTAGGGTCTAGGAGTAACATGGCAAATGAGAACACAAGAGTTCTCAAACAAGCCTCAAAGGATCAATATTCACATCATCGATTCGGAAACAAATACAAATAGTGAATATATTGTTCTAAGGGATGGGAAAGTAGGACTCATGCTATGGGGATATCTAGGAAAAGGGATTAACATGAATTCACATAACATGTAGCACATAAAGACTAATGGGCAGGTAAATATGACTCACTTTATAGGGGCAATTTGGGAATTTGGATCTTCCACATTGCCACATAAAGACATACATATTTATCATTATTCTCATAATCAATCCATAGTAGTCATATCAAATAGATAACTATAATCATAAACTCCAAATACTATAAATAACATATAGATTCGACAAGAGTCTATTTGATGTCAAATAATGCCTCTAGACATAAGATGGGGCGGGGGCTAAGACATGTACCGAGCTCACCCTCAAAGTAAATGACATAAATAAGACTTCATAGGTAGAGGAATGGCGGCTTGTCCTTGGAGAATATGACTCACCACAACAGATGTCTCAAATTTGATCTAGCCGTCAAACAGTGGATGAAGGAAATCTCCAGTCCCTACATGGTTATATCATGTAGGCAAAAAGTATGCGTTAGTACATTTGAATGTACTAAGTATGCGGGCATGCAATGAATATGACTTATCAAACCTGCATTCAATATTAGATGACAAGGGCACATAATATAGAAAGAAATATGTATCCAAAGAAGAGTATATAAAATAATATGCCATGGAATTCATGATGCATGAAATGCAATAATGCTGACATCTCAAACTCATGCGAGTTATTATATGAATTTTCCCAATATTGACCTCCCATCGGGTTAGAGAAGATTACTTGCCAAAGGTAATCTATACCACACCTTACGACTCAACCATTTCGTATGTGGTGGTCACCTTCCTTACGACCCGGTCATTTTGAAAGGAATTCGATTATTTCATATCAATGAATAAATCCCAGTCATTGCAGTGATGACTACCATTCTTATGCTGGCACAAAGTTCAAGGAAAGCGAGAGGACCCTTGGGGATAGCCCTGACGCCCCCAATCCATCGGTGCTAATTCAAACATCCCACTAGAATATTATATATATACATGATTTCAAAGAGGCAAGTTTTTTAAATGCATATTTAGGCTTAAAAGCCAAATATTTATCATAAACATTCATTAATGGACTAAAAAGCTAAATCATAGTTCTATACCATATATCTCATGCCTAGGAATAGTCCATTCATTAAACAATATGGTGCAAGCACCCAATATGCTCAAAGAGACAATAACAATAGATATTTATGTGATCACATTCTTGTCATAACTAATATGTTAGCCTAACTCACTAAAAACATTTCATAAAACAATATGCGAGCTTAAGCCACCGATAATTTCATAAATCCAATGCTCATGAATGCATATGCAATGAGTGACATGAGAATAACATGGGTAATAGAGATTCAACTTCAATAATATATTATGCAATTTAGGTAAAAACATCAATAAAATTCACATTTAAAACATAATATAGATTACTCAAGCACAAATCAAGCTTTAAGGGGGACATGCACATTCTTACTTTATGACTTCAATATAAATTATCATATAGGGCTTTCATCAACTTAAAATCATCAATAAAGCATGTACAACCCATACATCAATTGAATTTAATAAAACACAATATTGAAAACCCACATTTAAAGTAAGCTAAAATTCATGAAAATCACTTGAAAAGAGTTTGGGTCTTCTTGATTGAAAAGGACCAAGAATCAAACCCACATACCTTAGCTAATGAAGAAGATTCAAGAAGAATGAGCCTTCCCTTGATTTCCAAACTTAATTTCACAAGAGTCCTTTGAGAGAGTTCTTAAGAGTGTCTTAGAGAATTTCTAAGTGTAAGGATGAATTTGAATGAAAGGAATAGAGTTTACGTATTTTGAGGTCTTAAGATAGGATAAAAAGTCATAAAAGACCCTTAGGAAAAGCCACAATTACAACAAGGCCATTAATAAAGCAAAAATTGTGTTTCTTGCCAGGGGTTCCGTGAGGTGCTCTCATGGTCCGTACAAGGTTTCATGGACTGTAGAACCCTTCTGTGACACTTCACTTGCGCAAATTTCAGAAAACACTACACAGCTGGGCTTTACAAAAAGGGCATACTTCTTGATCCGAACTCGAAATGAGGTGAAATTGGATGCGTTGGAAAGCTAATCCAAATGCTTTCAATTCGACAGGTCATGGCCGACCAGTTCGGTTTGAGGTAAGAGATATGAACCTTTAATGTTGACCATTCCATCGGTTCTTGTGAAAAGTTTAGCCAATGGAATTCCTTTGAACTTGGCTTGATGTAGGAGACTCATGATGGTTCTAAACAACATAAATGAACTTGAACTGAAGGCTAGAAAGTGAGCTTAGCTTGAGCTTGAAGATTCCATAATTAGAAAAAATTCGACAAAGGCATTCACACGGTCAACTTCACGGCCCTTATCACTCTACATGGACCGTATGGTCCTCCATACCACACACTTAGAAAATTATTCATGACAAAGTTCCGAGACGGTGATCCAAAATACTTAGAAAATATTTCACTTAGGAGCCCATATGGGTGGCCACACGGGCCATGTACTTGGCCGTGGCAGTACACTTGATCCCAGAATTGTGCGGCTTCAAGCCACCACATGGCCCACCACATGGTCTGTGAAGTGTCACATGGATCGTTAGGGGTCCAAGTGTGGGGTGCCTTAGTTTAAAACTCTTCTCTTAAGGGTTAATACTTCTCCATAAGCCCAGGGTCACTTCATGTGGGCTCCACATGGTCCATGTGACCTCACACAGACCCCGAGGGTTCCCATGGAGCGTCACCTTGGTCCAAAACTTCCGAAAACTGAAATTTTCAAGGTCCATTAAAGTCGTACAAAGTCTGAATCCTTACATCATCTCCCCCTTGGGAACATTCGTCCCGAATTTGCTAGAACAAGGCTTGAAAGACTTGACTTAGAAAATGAAACATCCGAATACAAGGTACAATGCATAGTTCATCATTTGAAAATCATAAAGTCTTTAAAATTCATATCAAAACGTATTCAAATCATTTAAAACATCATAAATATCATTTTTGTGCACATGTATGAGTGTCATGTCATGAGACTAAAGAGTGAAAGAATTAGGACCATAGAGAATAGGAAGAACCTAATGCCATAGGCTAGAGTAGATTGGAAAGGATAGAGGTATCATCACATCATATTAATTGCAGTCCCCACGTAGGACTTTCCACATAATGATTTCTCTAAAGTACCTTAACCGAAGCCACATCCTTATTACAAAGTCACTTCACATGTCTATCTAAAATCATCAACCAGAACTTCCTCATAAGACAAGTTCTCAACCTCAACACCTTCCCAAGGCACAATAGCTCTAGCATCACCAACCAGCTTCCTTAACATCAACCCATGGAAAACCGAGTGACTAGAGCTCTATCTCGGAGGCAAATCCAACCTATAAGCTACATTCCCAATTTGTTTCAACGATTTGATAAGGAACTACATACCGGGGGCTTAACTTGCCCTTCTTTCTAGAATGCATTACACCTTTTATAGGTGACACTTTCACATACACCTAATCACCAATATGAAACTCAAGATCCTTCTTCTTCATATCGAAATAGGACTTTTAGTGACTTTGGGCCATCTTTAACCTCGCCGTAATCAACTTCACCTTATTACCAAGTACTCTCTGAAATGACCTCCAAAAGTGAGAAGTACATTGGGTGCCATGATCCGATACACTAGACCTAGGTATACCATGCAACCTCACCAACTCTTGGTTGTACAACCCTTCATAACCTTTAGCACTAAAGGTAGTCTTAGCCAGTAGGAAATGAGTCAACTTAGTCATTCTATCAACAATAATCCCAATTCAGTCAAATTTCTTCAGGTCCGAGGCAAACCAACCACAAAATACATGTTCACATCATCCCACTTCCAAGTAGGTATTTCAATATGTTGAGTCAAACCACTAGGCCTTTGGTGTTCTACCTTCACTTATTGACAATTAGGGCATTCGGATATAAACTTAGCTATATCCTTCTTCATACCATGCCACCATTTCACTTTTCTCAAGTCCTGATACATTTTGGTAGATCCCGGATGAATAGAATAATGGGAGTTGTGGGCTTCACTCGTGATTATCTCCCTAAGATCATCAATGTCTGGAACACACAATCGATCTTGGTACCGAACTACACCATCTCCCCCTTGGGAGAAAACCTTTATCTTATTTTCGGCAACCAAGTTCTTCAACACAATCAATGATTGGTTTAAGTCTTGCTTTGACTTGACATCAACAACCATAGAAGGTTTGGCCCCATTCTGAACATGAATACCCCCATCATTAGAGCCGACCAACCTAATACCCAATCTAGCTAAATGGTAAACATCTTTTGCCAACTCTTTCTTCCCTTTCATCGACATGAGCCACACTTTCCATAGATACCCATCAAGAGCATCGACTACAACATTTGCCTTGTAGGGATAATATTGTACACTTATGTCAGCCCTTAGGGAATTCCAACCATCTCCTTTGTCTCAATTTAAGATTGCTTAGAGTGAACACATATTGCAAACTCTTATGGTTGATGAAAACATCAACATGCCCCCATACAAATAGTGCTCCAAATCTTCAAGGCAAACACCACCACCGCTAACTCAAGATCATGAGTCGGGTAATTACGCTCATACACCTTCAATTGCCTTGATGCATAAGCTATCAACCTACCATATACACAACCCAACCTAATCCAAAAAGTATCACAATACACCACCATCCTATCTACGCATCTGATAAAGTCAAAACAGGAGCAGATGTAAGCTGATCTTTCAATGTCTCAAAACTCTTCTCACACTCCTAGGACCATACAAACTTGGCCTTCTATCGAGTCAACATGGTCAATGGAGATGCAACAGATGAGAAACCTTCAACAAACCATTTATCATAACCATCCAACCTAAGAAAACTTTGAATATCTGAAGGAGCAAGCTTGTCAAACAATGCACATCCTTCATCAACTCCCTTTTGACCTCATCCATAAGATTAGCTACAACATCTTCCTTGCCTGGATTCCATTACGAGCCATTAATAATTCTACTTATTTGATAGGTATGGATGGAAATAGGAAATCTTAAGACACATTCCATGGCACGATATGAATCACGAAAAGTGAAACATTTCCTAAAACGCCTTGTAGCCTTCTACCCATAGATGTGGCGCGCTTCACACCCATGAATAAGATCCTACTTGATATGGCATATTGGACTTTGAGAACCATTTATAAACCTAGAAGTTTGATACCATCACTGTCATGACTCGAACCTAGGGTCTAGAAGTGACATGGCGAATGGAAACCCGAGAGTCCCCCAAACAAGCCTCAAAGTACCATATTCACATTATCGGTTTGGAAGCACATACAAATAGTAAACATATAGTTCTAAGGGGCAAAAAAATAGGACTCAAGCTATGGGGATATCATAGGAAAATGGATTAACATGGATTCACATAACACATAACACATAAAGACTAAGGGGCGGGTAAGTATGACTTACTCTAAGGGGGTTATTTGGGACTTAGGATCTTCCACATTTCCACATCAAGGCATATATACTTATCATAATTCTCATAATCAATCCATAGTATCCATATCAAATAGATAACTATAATCATAAACTGCAAATTTTACACATACAATATAGATTTGAAAAGAGTCTACAAGATGTCCAATAATGCCTCTAGACATAAGATGGGCCGATAGCCATGACATGTACCAAGCTCACCCTCAAAGTAAATAACATAAACAAGACTTCATAGGAAGAGGAATTGTGGCTTGTCCTTAGAGAATAGGATTCACCACAACAAATATCTTAAATCTTATCTAGCTGTCAAACGGTGGATGAAGGAAATGTCCCGTACCAACATGGTTAGATCATGTACTCAAAAGGTATCCGTTAGTACATTTGAATGTACTAAGTATTCGGGCATACAATGCATATGACTTATCAAACCTGCATTCAATGTTAGATGATAAGAGAACATAACATAGAAAGAAATATATATCCAAAGAAGAGTATATAACAAAATTCCATGAAATTCATGATGCATGAAATGCAATAATGCTCATATGTAGTAAGGATGGGACCTTAATTGACATCTCAAACTCATGCGAGCTATTACATAAATTTGCTCGATGTTGATGCCTCATCGGGTTAGAGAAGAATAATTGCCAAACATAATTCACACCGCACCTTACGACCCAGCCATTTCGTATGTGACGGCCATCTTCCTTACGAACCAGTCATTTTGGAAGGATTTCGATTATCATTTCATATCATATGAATGAATGAATAACCATCCCTTACAACTCGGTCATTTTAGTGATGACTACCATTCCTATGCTGGCACATAGTTCAAGAAAAGGGGGACGGCCCTTGTGGATAGCCCTGACACCCCTAATCTATTAGTGCTAAGTCAAACATCCCATGGGAATACTTATACTTATATATATATATTTCAATGCACATTTAGGCTTAAAAGCCAAATATTTCCCAAAATCATTCATTCATGGGCTAAAAAGCCAAATCATAGTTCAATACCATATATCTCATGTATAGGAATAGCCCATTCATTAAACAATATGGTGCAAGCAATCAATATGCTCAAAGAGACAATAACAATAGACATTTATGTGATCATATTCTTGTCATAACCAATATGTGAGCTTAACTCACCAAAAATATTTCATAAAAATATATGTGAGCTTAACCCACCGATAATTTCATAAATTCAATGCTCATGAACACATATGCTATGATTGATATGAGAATAATATGGGTAAAAGAGATTCATCTTCAAATCAATAATATATTATGCAATTTAGGTAAAAAAACATATGTAAAATATTCATTTAAAACATAATATAGATTACCCATGCACAAATCGAGCTTTAAAGGGGACATGCACATTCATAATTTTATAACTTCAATGTAAATTATCATAATAGGGATTTAGTCAACTTAAAATCATCAATTAAACATAGCCCGTACATCAATTGAATTTAATAAATCATAATACTGAAGACCCACATTTAAAGTAAGCTAAAATTCATGAAAATCACTTGAAAAGACTTTGGGTCTTCTTGGTTGAAAGGGACCAAGAATCAAACCCACATATCTTAACTAATGAAAAAGATTGAAGAAGAATTTTAAGGAAGAATTTCTAAGTGTAAGGATGAATTTGAATGAGAGGAATAGAGTTTAGGTTATTTTGAGGTCCTAAGATAGCATAGGAAGTCATAAAAGATCCTTAGGAGAAGGCACAATTACAAAAAGACCATTAATGAAGAAAAAATTATATTTCTTCCCAGGGGTCCCGTGAGGTGGTCTCACAGTCCTTACAAGGCTTCATGGACCGTGAAACCCTCTCGTGAGACCTTAGGCAAATTTCAGAAACCACTGCACATAGGGCTTTATGAAAATGGGCATAACTTCTTTATCCGAATTTGGAATTAGGTGAAATCGAATGCGTTGGAATGCTAATTCATAGATTCAATTTGATAGGTCATGGGCCACCCAGTTTGTTTTGAGCTAAGAGATATGACCTTTTAAAGTTGAACCTTCCATCGGTTCTTGTGAAAAGTTAGCCAATGGAATTCCTTTGAACTTGCTTGATGTAGGAGACCCATGATGGCCCTGAACAATATGAATAAACTTGAACTGAAGGCTTGAAAGTGGCCATAGCTTGAGCTTGAAGATTCCATACTTAGAAAAAATTCGATGAAGGCATTAACATGCCTGACTTCACGGCTCGTATCACTCTACACGGACTGTATGGTCCTCCGTACCACTCCACTTAGAAAATTCTTCAAGACAAAGTTCTGATATAGTGATCCAATACTTAGAAAACATTTCACTCGGAAGCCCATACGGGTGGGCACATGAGCCATGACACTTCACACGGGTAGTTTACTTGGCCATGACACTACACTTGATCCCAAAATTGTGGAATTTCAAACCAAGGCCACCACACGGCCCACCATATGGTCTATGAAGTGTCACATGGACCATGAGGGGTCCATATGTGGCGTACCTTAGTTTAAAATTCCACTCTTAAGGGTCAACACTCCTTTATAGGCCAAGGGTCACTTCCTGGATGCTCCACACAGGCCGTGTGACCTCACACGGACCGTGAGGGCTCCTATGGAGCGTCACCTTGGTCCAAAACATCCCAAAACCAAAATTTCTGAGCTCCACTCAAGTTGTCCAATTTCTGGGTCCTTACAAGGTCCGCAGGCATTGTCACCATTAAACTATAATACCATAACCTTTACTTCTTCATGACAAGGTAGATTCACCATATCTAGATTCTGTACTTCTATAATCAACTAGGGTATATGGTCTAGCACACTGTAGTCTTGGTTATTAGCTTCTTTCTGCACTATTCTGCAGAAAAAGACACTACTTCCTTCCCAAGCTGATTTGAGTGAACAGTTTCTAGGTCCTTGATTATTTGAAACTTCCATAATGTGCATTTTATTTCTCCTCCCCTTAACACATGAATGAAAAAACTTTGTATTTTTATCTCCTTCTATAAACCACCCCATTTCAGTCTTTTGCTTCCAAGATTCTTCCTCCATCTTTAAGTATTTTTTTTCAAATCAGCCTCCACCTTATGTGGTTCTGTCCTTGTTTTCACTTGAAGGTTGAATCTACAGCTTAATTTCCTTAACCCTTATGGCATGCTCTAAAGTGGAAATCTTTTGGAATATATTATCAAAGACTTCTTTTCTTTAGATAGCCAATCTCTTCTTAACTTTCTTTAGCTTCGCTTGAAATTCTATGAAGGGGTTTCTTACAAAATCAATCTTCCACTGCAGCCTTATCATTTCTTTGAATACAGGATGTCTTTTCCAAAAAATGAGGAATATAAAATGTTTACTAGCCATGCTCTCCTCTGTATTACACACAAGATGTAGGGCTGCATGATCTGATCCTTGCCTTATAAGGTGATGAACATGAGAAGTGGGAAGTATGTCTAAAAGTTCTTGATTTACAAGAATTGTATCCAACCTCTTGAAGATGCAATTATGTTCGATTATAACATTCCACTAGGTGTACTTGCTTCGTATCGTCTTTAATTCTTGCAATCCATAACTACTGATACAACTAGCAAAATCAGATGATTCATTTTGAGTGAAATCTACTCCACCTGATTTTTCATGCTCATTTAGTATAACTTTAAAGTCACCATCTATAATCTAGGGTATAGAATTTCCTAGGGCTATAAATCTTCCATCTGCTCCCACAGCTCTAGATTTTCTAATGCCAAACACCTTGCATAAATTGTTGTCACCAGACTTTCCTTGACATCTTTTGCAAACTTAATAGTAATTTGCCGACTTGAATTCATAATCCCCTGCCCTTCCCAGCCTTCCTTCCAAAAAAAGTCAAATTTTATTTGAACTATTTGCCAACACATGACTCATTCTCAATTTGACTTAGTAATTTTCTAACTGATTTGATTTCATAAAATGCTTCATTAAAGCTGTGTTTGAATATCGATGCCTTTTGTGTAAATCCATAACTCTCTCAAACCAATTTTTAAAGTTTATAGATCTTATGTTACAGAACAACATATTCATGTTTATTGTATACTACTGGTTGTTTTCTCCTTGCTTCTCCTTGTTTGTATTTGTAAAGGTAGTGTGGTTCTCTCCTTCCTGGCCTTACTTTTTAAGCTATTAGTATGCCGAGGGGACAAGTCTCCAGCTATAATTATTTGATGTATGTTCGTTTCTATGTTCTCATCATCTTTTTCATCATTTTACATATCAATTTGTTCTGCTGATTCTTCTAAAGAGTTAGATTTCTCCTGTTCCTGTTATTTTGTCCTCCTTGGTGTTATTTTATGGTCTCCTTGGTGTTGAACTTGTGTCTCCGTCAATTGGCTTCTACTATCCACTTCTTCATTAGGAGCATGTGTAGAATTTGTTTTTCCATATCAATTATATCCACATTATGATCTCCCTTTTGAGTTGGTGATAGGATCACAATGCGGGGAATATGAACTTCTCAACTTTGACTAGTACATCATATAGTATCCACACAGGCTTCTTCCCCATGTAATCATCCATCAACAACCGCATGCTCGTCAGGGTAGAGGCTCCCAATCCTGGCTTTTTGAAGATCGCAAGAGACATCAGATTAATGCTGGCACCTAGATCACATAGTACCCTTAGGAACTCCATATCTCCATTGGTGCAAGATATTGTTAAAGCACCGAGATCTTCTCGCTTCTGAACCTCGTAGCAACAGAACTGCAATGCTGAAGCTGTTGGGAGATCTCTTGACTAACAGTGTGCTTCTTTGTAACAAGGTCCTTCATATACTTTGCATACCCTGGCATCTTATCCAATGCATCAAGGAGAGAGATGTTGACAGAGAGTTGTTTCTACATGGAGAGAAAGTGATTGAACTTTCCTTCCTCCTTCCTTTTTTTGATTCTCTGAGGGAAGGAAGGAGGAGGCATAGGAATGGGCTTCAACTTCTATGCTGCATCAAAAGCTATACTCACCCCATCCTTGCGATGATCATCCCTTGTATCTGCATCCTTGGCCTCAACTATGTACTCTCGAACATCTTGCTCATCAACTAGCATGGGAGGATCAATGAGGCACTTTCCACCAAGAGTAGTGACTTCCATGCACTACCCTTCATTCTTAGGGTTCTAAATTGTGTTGCTAGGTACTGTACCCCTCTGTACGCTAATTGAGTTGAGTTGACACTTGCCCAAACTATTGCTCAAGATTTTTGATAGCCTCAGAGACTCAATTTTCTGGTTAATACTATAGATTTGAAGTTTCATCCCCTTAGAGTCTTATCTTATGTCTCGTGTTTCTTGAACAGGTGACTAAAAATCTTCTCAATTTTAAAGTTCTTGCACCTACATTACTATTATGTGGTGGCACATAGGGACAATTTCTGAAATCTTTTCTGCGACCCCAATCTATATCTCTCTCTGGGCCCTGTTCCAGTCATAGTACCCTCTGAGGTTATCCCTAAAAGCTCCATCTTTGTTAAAGTTTTGACCTTGGTTTCCTTAACCTAAGCGCCAAAAGTCCTGATTGGACCCCTGGGCGCTGGGAACCCCTCATCTAATCAACATTAAAGCAGGTGTTCTCCTCATAATAAGGCACATCATACATCGGTGCACGTGGAGGTTGATTAACCAGTGCATTGGCTCGCTCTTGGTTCTGTTTCATCATCACCTCTATACATGTGTGAATTTGGGTTTTGCAAAAATTTCTTTGTTTATCTATGCTTGCTCCGAACCGACACTGACAGTGCATGAACTTTTGGTAGATGCTCTGGCTCTCTTCCCCCATGCATGATTAGTCTTGACCAGTCTCTCCATCCTTTCTGCGATCCTTGTGAATGGCTGATCTAAGAACATACCCCCCATGATAATGCCAGCACAAACCTGACTGTTCTCATCAAGGGCATAGTAGAAGATCACTACCAAGACATCATTAAATATCTTGTGCTTTGGCACACCCCTCAAACATTTGGTGAACTGCTCCCGTGTAGGACTAATCGAGTCATCAAGATGTTGCTCAAAGTTGTTGATATGGTATCTCAACTTGAGCTTCTT
>JAPFFP010071000.1:0-24287 GCA_026153255.1 Solanum medicagineum
TTTGGACACTTGAATTTATGTGAAATATTTGATTAAGTGTTAGAGAGGGCTTTGAGAGTGTTTTGACTAATATCATGTTGAAAAATGGCTAAGTATTAGGTGTTTTTAAGCATAAGAGGGCATGGGGCTAAGATTCCAATGCCTTAGGCCAAAATAGGAAAAATAAGGAAGTCACAACACTGCTCCGTGATGGGTCCACGTTGCGGAGCCAACGCGGATGCACGTTGGAAATTGCAAAGTTGGTGAAAATGAAATTTCGTGGTGGGTCCTCTAAAATATGGGTTATAGCCATTTCCCACTCAATTTGCCCCTGATCAAGAATATAACATTGGATTTTTGATATCACGCACCAATTTTGAGATATATAGAAATTATTATTAT
Organism: Solanum medicagineum; assembly: GCA_026153255.1. Lineage (NCBI taxonomy): Eukaryota > Viridiplantae > Streptophyta > Magnoliopsida > Solanales > Solanaceae > Solanum > Solanum medicagineum. Next base: position 382 of record JAPFFP010071000.1, read on the forward strand.
AGACATTTTCGAGGCACACTTTTGGGGTGTTTCAACTTAGCCACTTTTCAACTCTATAACTCACAAAACCCTTTCTAAAACTTCTCCAAGACTTTGTCAAAATATTTATTCAAATTCGAGGGATTCAAGCTCAAATGTGAATTTCAAGGACCGAATCCAAGCTTCAAGTTTCCTTCAAACTCACTCCAACAAAGTCCAAGTTTGAGGTATATGGGTCTTCAACCATGGGTCCTTTCTCCCATGGAGCCCAAACTTTCTTTTTTGTGAAAATAACATGTTTTCAAGTTGTGTTATTCATGGGTGTATCTTATTATGAATTATGAACATAAGTTATATTGGGGTTTAATTAAGTACTGATTGATTTTGCTTGGATATCTATTTCAAGCTTATTCCATGAATTGATTTTTTTCTATTAAGATTATGCATGATTTACATTATGAAACTATAGACTATTATGAGCTTTTGTGATAGATTTCAAGATATCCTAAATGAGGGTTTTACTACAATATTGGTGGGTTGATTTGAGTTGAGTTTACTTTCTTGTTTTACTCTTGAGTTGCATGATTTTGAACAAATCTCATGAACCCACCATGTGTTTGATAAAATTACATAACAAGAATTGTCAAGTCATTGAAGTGTCATTATATGATTTTTACAAGTCAAGTGTTTCAAGATAATTATAGGCTCCCAACCATGTATTGAAATCATGATAAGTCTTTATGATCCACAAGTGAACTATTAAGTTCTTATGTTGTGTTTTATGCTCTTGTGAATTGTGTAGCCTACTAGAAGGGGTCATGAACCATGTTGTACTCCTCAACCTCTAGTAAAGGGCAAATGTCTACATGAAGGGGTCATAAGCTATGTTGTATACTACCCTCATATACGACTTATTATGATACATTACCTAACATCTACATGAAGGAATCATGAACCAAGTTGTAAATCTCATCCTCATATACGATGTAATACTATATACTATCCGTTACCTACTAGAAGGGGTCATGACTTATGCTATACTCCTTACCTTTTAGTAAGGTATTTGGATGAGCTAATCATATCACTCTACTGTGTTGAACAAGATATGCAATCTAAATGTTTTACAAGCATGTTTTATCATGAGCATTGATCATGCATGTCATGTTGAGACCATATATCTATTGATTATGATTATACATTTTGAACATTATTGCTTATGTCTTTGATGGATTGTGCCCTGCATACTTAGTACATTCCAAGTACTAATGCACACTCTATGCGTACATGATATTACCATGTAGGGACTGGAGCTCCTATCGACCATCCTCCTCCATGTGGCTAGTTCGGTTTTTTGAAGAAAGCTTTGGTGATCCTCAACTCAGAGGACAATATCTACTCTTACTCATGCTATGGAGACATATTCTTTATGATCGATACTTAATATTATTAGGGTGAGCTGGGGAAGCATCTTGACCCCCGCTCTATTCTCTAGTAGAGGTGTTGTTGGATACTATGTTTATATATGCTTATCAGCTTGACTCTTCTTATGTTTCTATGATTATGAAATACTTCCCTTAGTCCCACTTCCATTTTTTAATATTTGACACTTGTTGTTTTATTTTGCTTTTGCGACCAAGGATGTGTACATGATATGCTAAGAGGCTTGTTTGGGTTCTCTCCAGACTTCTCATTCACCGTGCCACATCTAGACCCTAAGCTTAGGTCGTGACAAGCTTGGTATCTGAGCACCAGGTTGTTAATGGTCCTCAAAATTCCAACACACGACGTCAAGTAGAGTCTCCTTCATGGTTATGAAGCATTCCACAACTATGAATAAGAGGCTATGAGGCGTTTTAGGATAAGTTTCACTTATTGATGGTGTATGTCGTGCAACAGAGCTAGGGCCTTTAAGGCTTATTTCTGATTCCTAACTGTTATGATTTAGAAAATGTCTCAAGCTATTCAGAATAGTGAATGGGAAGGTAACCATCTCTCACTTGAGGGTCACCTCTCCAATGGTGTCATATCAAAAGTGGAGGTTTGCACTGCTCTATGGCTATTCGCCAAGGTTGTAACCGCTCAACTCAATCAACAACTGGGTGATCCCGAGACTTCAAAGGACAAGAGGAGGGAGAGGAAGGCTAAGAGGGCCCGAGTTCATGGTGCCTTATCTTCTACTAGTCTACCAATTCCCAAGTACAAGAAGAAATGTATCCCTTTTGAAATTTGCCAAGGGTGTGGCAAGAAGAATCAAGAAAGGTGTTTTGTTTGCACCGAAGGTTGCTTCAAGTGTGGCAGTATTAGTTATAAGATGAGGGATTATCAGGTGTCCTCCATACAATGAAGGAGGGTTCAATTTGATGGTGGCAATGGTGGAGTAAGTTTTCCAAGGTGCCCAAAATGCGGAAGGAGTCATAATGGAAGATACTTGAGGTATTCAAATGCTTGATATAGGTGCAGCAAGATGAGCCACAAGATTGTCGATTGTCCATATGCTCAAAGAAGGGCAAAGCTATTGGTGTTCAAGCTTCTCCTACGTGCCATAAGTGTGGAAGGTACAATTCAGGGAATTGTTTGGCCGGTTCGAGTTTTGAAGCCCCATGACTCCATGCTCTTATGTATCCATGATTCAAGTCTCATTTGGTTAGATTGGGAGTTTATTAGGGGCGTGGGAGACATTGAGTACTTAGACGAGTTCAAGACTTCCTTATAGATTATGTTTGGGGTGTTGGTTTGTGCCAAGGTCAACTTGAAATGAGTACAAAATTTAGCACACAAAGAATTGGACAACTCACAATATGTCAAATGAAATCCCTTTGAGTTACCTTTCTCACGCACTTGGTTTAACCTTATTTCGAGTTAGAATGAAGGAGTTATAACCATTTTCGAGAGACCTTCCAGTGTAGTGAAACCACACGGGCACTTAGACGGACCTTGAGGCTTTGGACCAGGTGCATGGGCTTGCCAAGAGGGCACTGCATCTTCAAATGCCAAGAAGGCTATTTCATTATTCATAGCCAAGAGGGCCATTTCATCATTTACCAAGAAGGCCATTTCATTATTCATTTGCCAAGAAGGCCATTTCATGATTCATAGCCAAGAGGGTCATTTCATCATTTGCCAAGAAGGCCATTTCACTATTCATTTGCCAAGAAGGCCATTTCATGATTCATAGCCAACAGGATATCCAGTTGCTGTCATCAAGCTCCAGGTTACTTCGGGGCTTTGTATATGTCTAGATCTTATGTTTATATTGTACAGTTAGTTGAGGCGGGGCCTGTCCCGACCCTTGTCAGATGTTTCTCTCTATTTAGAGGCTTGTAGACTATGTAAAATGGAAGTGAATTCATGTCTCGTACTTTAAACACCGTGGCCCCAATGGCCTAAGCATATGCATTTCCTTTTGACTTATTGTCACTATTTATCTGCTTAAGGCATGTTAAATGTAGAAACCCCTTATAATATGTATAGAACGCTTATAGTTATAGGTTGGTTCTTCCGAGCCTTATCGGCGACGGGTGCCGGTCCGCCCTACGGGACTTTGGGGCGTGACAGCATCAAACCTTTCGGACACAAGCTGGGAAGTGACTACCACCATCATCTAACCAAACCCCTGTCAGAAGGCATGTGGGTACTTCTGTGGGTCCGTTAATTTCCAATCTCGACTTTGGATAATCTCAACTATCACCGGAGGCAATCTTCCAATTCGAGTGATGATATACCAAGAATTTTGAAAATTATGTCCATGTAAAATCTTAATCATGGATGTGAAGCGCGCCACATTTATGATTAAGAGGTTGCAAGCCTCTTTTTCGTAATTCAACTTGTTCGTCACTCCTCTTGAACCCGAGGTCATCTCAAAATAAGAGATTTCCTCTTCAACCGATAGAGTCGAACTACAAGCAGCCTGATTCCCGAGTCCAAGGATATGTGGGCGGGCTCAACTTTGAAAACTCGGCTACATTCCAACATTTACTCCAAAATCTCATTCCCAAGCATTCCAATTTCTTCATAATTCGATATTAGGATAGCCTTTGAATTCTTTCAGAGTCGTGCGTAAAATCAAGCATTTTGAAATACAAGTGGCCTGAATTCTGATGTAACCCGAGATATGTAGGAAACCCAAAACCAGGGCCCGGCCATAGTTTCCCAGCCTAAGCCAAGAGCTTTTTCCAAAGTCGAACATGTGATCGGCTAAAAATTGAGTTAGGCAAATTTATTTGTCCATGATCTCTTTCATCGATCATATCCAAAGAAAGGGACTGTTGTTGACACCCAATTTTTACCCTCCACGGTGTCAAATTAATCATCGAGTTTTTATTTTTGTTTCGACGATTTTTAAACAATTATTTAAAAAAAATAATTTCACACTCACGCGCCCCTTATATCCTCTTCACCCATCTTCTTCTTCCCCATTTTCCCATTTCCCCTAACCCCGAAACCCTAAGCGCTGCCACCCATCACTATTTTCGTCCCCTTCGACCCCAAAATCGACAATCCGACAAACTCCCAAACCCCCACGATCTTGTTGACCCTGCGCATGTGCCGCTCCCTCTATCCCCTCTGGCAACCCGCACCCATGGTCCCTCTAATCAACCTTTAATCCGCAACTAACGAATAGAAAGTTTAAAAACATTGGTTCAATGGGAGACAAAATGATTTCAAAGGTGAGAAATTCGAATTTTGAATTGAAAGCCCCAAACTCCGACCCCAATCTCATCCGTTTTTCCCCCCATTTTCCAAATCTTAATCGTCCCTATATATTGTTGTTTCTTCTTCGTTGGAAGGCAGTGGTTCGGAACAAGTAAAAAACCTTAGAAAAATATCACTCAACCTTATTTTCGATAAGTCGATTTTATTCCCAAAATCTGAAATAGTTCACATATCCTCAAATCGAGTTCTGAGAAGCCGACTTCGTTTTCAAAAGTTTGAAATTGAGGATTTTTTGGTCAAAGAAAGTATAGGCGAAACTCTCGGTGGTGAGGAAACTTCTCCAAGTTCATCGTCCCTGTTCGCTGCTCCGACAAAGGTAATATCCCAATCTCGCTTTTTTCGTTTGAGTCTCACCTATTGTTGTTAGGTGTAATTGCTGAAAATGTCTAGAGATTTCATAGTTGTACTAGTTCGACTTTTACTGAAATATTCTATTTGATCTGAATGACCCTGTAGTTTATCGTGAACTGCTCGAACACTGCTTACTTCTTTCCCTATAGATATCATTTGTGAACAGTGTGCACAATGATGTTATTTTGTATCTCGGGTCTAAGTTATAAATTGTTATGATGAGTTGATGCTATTTCTGTTGTTTCTATGTTGTGCATCAGCTCCAAAGTCTGTGGTTCAACTTGTGTTTTCTTAATTGATTTCTAGCTTTTTCCATCTAATAATACTCAAAAATGATCATAGTTCCTTCATGTTGTATGTTAAATCTTTGACCTGAGTTGTAGATTTTCAGCAAGAATGATTTCGAAATTACAACATCATGTTGAAAGAACATTTTTCTTCCGCTGAACATCTTAAGGCTCCTGCTATTGCGTCATTTCTGCCTTCTTCACAACTCTGAACTTCATGATATGTAATCGTTCTGAGATTGTATTATTGTTTCAATGATTCCTGTCAGTTTGAGGTAGTTGCTGCGTTTATGGTTGTAAGGTTTGAGTGCGAAGCTGATAGAATAAGAGTCTAGGTCCATTGTTTGGGTGTTGTTGAATATTGCAATCTCATTTACTGTAGGAGTCAGCTTGGGATCCAGCTTCACATCTTAACTTCACTTATGACCATCCTGTCGAGTTTGGGTTGGAAAATATGCATTTAGATCATTTTGTGTTGGTCAAATGATGTTGTCCATATATTTCTCCGTTTACTGTCAACCTGCCAGGAAAATGTTTTGGCTCATTTTAGCTCTTGTGTTGTTTATTTTCCCTGCAACAGTCCATCGTTTAAGTACATCAATGTCTTAAGTTCGTTCTTTGTCATTTCATTTTATTCCTCTTCCAGTTTAAAGTTCTCTCTTGTCAGTTGTCTGCTTTTGTTTAAGTATGCTATAAAGTTTCATCTGCATTCTGTGATATCCTATCATCCGCTATATATTTCTTAGAAGCACAACTACAATATCTATGTCTCTGTCTTAGTTGCTATTATGTTAATCTGTTTCGATATCTGGTTGAGCTTTTAGATAGAATACAATTTGGCGATTTCCTTAATTCTTCTTGATTTGAATCTGTCTATTAGTTGTCTGAGGCTTAAACAGATCATGGCTTGTCTTTTGAGTTTGTTTCAATGTATTTTATGTCTAAATGTATGCTTTCCTGATGCACTCCTCCTAAATGCTAGATAATGTGCAGTTGAAAAATGTTGCAATTAATATCTTCGCTCAAGTACTAATTTGTTTCCCTTTCTGTACTGTATGAATCCTCTTTCGAGAGTCCGTTGGGACTCCTCCAACCTCTTTGCATTGCTTGGGCTATGGAGGCCCGAATTCTTTCTCAAGTCAACCCAATATGCGGAAAGAAGCTGGGCTACCAAAGTTCTGAAAAGCTCAAAATCGCAACAAAGATTAAAATGGGATGAATGCCCAAAATCATTTCAACTCTCTTCTTATATTGTTGTTGTGTATTTGTATTTGTTTGTATGCTAACATTTTATTATTGGTTTCAATCTAATTAGATTCCCCAGTATGTCAAACCATTTATGTTATTTTTTTAAAACTTCTTTATATATTAAAAAATATTTTGCATAAAAAATATTAAAAAAAATAAATTAAGAAAAGATAAATAAAAATAAAATTTGCTATTTCATCATTTTAGTGAAAATTTTCAAGTTTGGTCAAGTCTCTTAAAATTAATCAACTTTTATAAAACAATCAACTTTTTAAAGTCAAGTCAAAGTTAGTCAAATCTTCTAATCACTGGATAACTGCATTTAGCAGCCATTTCGAGTGCGTAAAACTTTGTCGAAGTGGAAATGTGAACCCGAACTTGTTTTCTGGATTTTAAAAGATTATTCTGTTAGGTCTTTTAAAATATGTAATGGTTTCCTAAAGTATCCTTACAATTAGGTGGCGACTCTGTTTTCTTGTCTTTTCTCTCGAATTTCGAAAAAATTGATTTTTTTCCCAAATCAATTGAGTTTAAATCGATTTATTGATTTTCAAATTTTTATTTCAAAATAAAAAGCCATTTTTCGGCATAACACTATGTATAGAGGTAAGTCCCATACTCCTTATCCCTATAGCATGAGTCCCTAATTCCCATTCCTTAGATTTATGTGAAGAAATTCTGTGAGGATGAGTCTCATGCCCCTTATCCCATAGCTTGAGTCATCTACCCCTATACCTTAGTATCACTTAATAATGCTTGAACTATATCTCTGAACCAATGATGTGTACGTTATGAGGCTTGTTTTAGGGACTCAAGTTCACATTCACCATGTTAGTCCTAGGCCCTAGGCTCGAATCGTGACAATAGTAGCTCGCATGGTCTTAATGTCGATTAAGGTATCTTCCCACATATGTATGCTATGTTATGAGATTATGTTTACCGTCCATGCATGTTTTGACTAAGGCATTGATCAATCATGTCATATTGAGCTTATTGTCCATTGTATATGATTATAAGTCTTGTATATTATGGTTTATGATCTTCTATTGCATTGCACCCCGCATGCTTAGTACATTCCAAGTACTAATGCATACTTTTGGCCTACAGGATCCATATAGGGACTGGAGCTGCTATCCATCTACCTCTTTGTGGCTAGTGTGATCTATTGAAGACTTGTTTGTGGTGAGTCCTTCATTTCAAGGATAACACCTACTTTCTATCTTGATTATGTCAAGATGTTATGATCTTGTTATTTTATTTTTGAGGGTGAAGCCAGGATATGTCTTGGCCCCGTCCCACTAGGATTAGATATTTTATTGGACGACATGATATGTATGATTTTTGTGACACTTATGTATCTATGGACATTTTTTCGTAGTCTTTATCCCTTGTTTGTTATTACTTGTGGTGTATTGACATGTTAGTGAAAGTCCTAAGTTTCTACTTCCCATAAAGTGCATCACATGTTCCTTTTCCCTTAGATTTACTTGATGTGATTGAATGGTGGAAATTTCTTATTCCTTGTCCCCATGGAGTGCGTCCTAAGTCCCAATTCCCTTAGTACATGATTGATCCCTGCTTTTTAACCAAGGATATACTTATATATGTTATAAGGCTTGTTTGGAGTGCCCTCAGGTTCCCTTTCGTCATGTCTCACCTAGGCCCTAGGCTTGGGTCGTGACAACAGCTATTCTCCATGCCCCTAGACATAGGGAAACTTGGTGAGTTATAGGGTAAGCCACTAGTGATGGCAACTTGAAGGAAAGGAAAATGTCCTTGTGACACTATACTAGTCCTTTCGAGACACCAAAAGAGAAGGCTAAATAGATGTGCAAAATAATGAAAAAGGTCCTGTGGGAGCAACACCAAAAGGAGAAGATAGAGTTGAAACAAGATGAATTTGCACATATAAGGGCTTTCAATAGTCGGTCAACCTCTATTCAACCATTTGACACACCATCTACTATGGCATCAAAGGGTGCCATCACTATGACCTTGGGTGATAATCCTTTGGGTGAGCCTCCTCTATGAGTGCACCGGCCATTGCTAGTACCAACTTGGAGGAGATCACAGGCACCTATAGTATGGTAGGTATTATCCCTTTGTATGCTTTATTGTGTATTTTTTCACAGTGTATTGAGGGCAATGCACTATCTTTTCATAGGGCATGAGACATCCTACCACTTGGGAGTTTTTCTTGCCATATTTCTTTTTTTCTCAAGTATTTATCTAATAAAATTGGCATGATTAGGTTGTAATGTATATACTTTTTTGGTTAGTTTTAATAAGCATGTTTCCTTTTGATATTGTGCAAGCATCTTTGTGTTGTAAACACACTTGGTATTTTGTATTTTTAAGGCTATATGTTGAAACTAATAAATTTTTGATACCCATGGAAAAAATTGTACTACTACCCTTGTTGTTACAGTTGACTTGTTATGATCTAGGCCTGATAATTTAGTTACTAATTTCTTGGTCAATGTGTGCAATACCATAGTTTTAAAGACTACCTTGTAAAGTATCTTATTGATTGGTTCTTATTTTAGGGTTTAAGCTAGAACTTGTCCCATTATTCACACTGGGATTGATGAGTAGCTGACTAGGAAAGGATCACAAGTCATTTTTTATGATAGTCCATTTTAGCCTAAATGATCACCAAATGAAAATATGAATTCCTTGAACGCTTTTTGAGCCTTATACTATTTTTTATCACCTTGTTCATCTTTTCACATCATTTTGACTATTTTAATTTTATCTCTGATTCTTTTGAGGATACGATACCACAACTCAAGACAAAATCCTAAATTAAGGACGATGGAAAAATAAAAAAATGGTTATGAATAGAATGAGGTCTGAAAAGAAGCAATACTTAGAGCGTGATGATGATAAACTGTTAGTGTGAAAAACATTTTTAGTAGAAACATAAAAAGACAAATAAAGATGGAAAGAAAAATGAAAAGAAAAGAAGGGAAAAAGAAAAAGAAAAAAAGAGATATAAAGCAGAAATATCATTACACCATCATCAAACTTGATTTACGGAGATTTAGGAAAAATAAGAGGAAGTCATAATGAATAGGAGGTGAAGTAGAACAAATAATGAATCATGTAGTGTCTAGGAGGGTTAGTCACTTTATATCTAAATATACGATTCCCTAAATCCAAGCCCACATTACAAGCCTGAAAAGACCTATAGTGATCCTAAGCCAACTATTCAGAGGTCAAAGTGTAGAACATAAAGAAAAGCCCATGGTCTACATACGTGTATTGTTTGAACTTCATTCTGAGACTAAGCGTACTAGTAGTAGTCCTTGTGTTAGCTGAATATGTGTAAATGAGACTTCTTTCTAGTGAAGGAACATTATTCCACATTGTCATGTAGCTATATAAAGATTAGAATTGTCGAATTGCAAGTGCATGATCAATGGTTAGAATAGGAACATCATTTTTAGAACATAATGAGTTAACTAAATTGCTTGGGTAATAACATTAGGGGGTTGACTTTTACTAGAAATGAGTTTAGAGTTAGGTGTGTGTTTGATGCTCTGGTGTTGTGTATTTCAAAGGAATCGTTGTGTTTACAAATTGTTTATTTAGTATGTTTATTACTTGAGGACAAACAGTGGTTTTAAGATGAGGGTGTTGATGTGTTGTGATATACGACACTATTGACGTTCAAATGAAGGACTATTGTGAATTCTCAAGCGTTTGTTGTGAATATGATGTGTTTTGGTGTACATGTGCAAGAAAAGGTTATGGAGTGCAAAAGAACCAAGGGAACTGGAAAAAAATGTTGAAGTGCAGGACCACGGATCCTTAAACAACCCATGGTGAGATTTATGGTCCGTTGTCTAGATCGTAAAGGTGATACAAAGAGAAGAGTTAAACAAAAGGTTATAAGGCAACCACCACAACCTTCTATGGGTTGTGAAGAACTTCACTGGTCGTGATTGTGCCCATAAAGAAACTCTAGGAATTTGCCTATGAAATTTATATGAGCATTGATAAAGGGTGTGGAGAAGTTGACGAATTGGGAAGATGGCTCATGATGATGGAGACTAAAAGCTTCCTAAGACTAAGTGTGACACCCCGTAATCCATGCTCTTATTTATACATGTTTCAAGCCTCATTTGGTTAGGTGGGAGTGTATTAGGGTCGTGAGAGACTTCTGGTACGTAGACGAGTTCAAGACTTCCTTATGAATTGAGTTTTGGGTGTTGGTTTGTGCCAAAGTCAACTTTAAACAAGCATAACTTTTAGCACACTTTGAACTGGATGACCCTTGACATTTCAAATAAAATCCCTTTGAGTTAGCTTTCCAACGCATTTGGTTTCACCTTATTTCGAGTTCGGATGAAGGAGTTATGACCGTTTTCGTGAGACTCTCCATGCAATGAAACCGCATGGGCACCTTGACGGGCAATGAGACTATGGATGAGCCATGTGGATTGTCTTGAGCTGGAAAAGGAAAACTTTGGCCTAAGGGATGTGGCACGGCTAGTGGCACGAGCCGTGTGGCTTGTCACTGACAGTGTGGCTAGCTGTGGGAGTGTGCAAGTGAGGCAAGGTTGGTGTGAGGGGGAAAGTTTTGACTAAATGTAGTGCCACGGCCATCTTCACGGGCCGTGGAAAGCTTGACGAGCCATCTTCTTATCACCGCCATCAACATGAGCTAGGCTACCCATAGACACCCTACTCAAAGCATCCACCACCACATTTGCCATACCGAGATGATAATGCACACTCATATCATAGTCCTAAAGAAGTTCTAACCATCTCCTTTGCCTCACGTTAAGATCCTTTTGAGTGAAGACATATTGGAGGCTCTTATGATAGGTGAACATATCAACTTGCACTCCATACAAATAATGACGCCAAATCTTTAAAGAAAATACCACGGCGGCTAATTCAAGATCATGAGTAGGATAGTTCTTTTCATGCACCTTGAGTTATCTAGAAGCATAGGTTATGACCTTACCATTTTGCATCAACACACAACCCAAACCGACCCTGGAAGCATCACAATACACAACAAATCCCTTAAACTCATCCGGTAGTGACAATATAGGAGCGGACACAAGCTTATCTTTCAATGTTTGGAAACTCCTTTCACATTCATCGGACCACACAAACTTACCCTTTTTTGAGTCAATTTTGTCATAGAAGAAGCAATAGAAGAGAACCCATTCACAAACCTCCGATAATAGCCCGCTAAGCCCAAGAAGCTCCTAATGTCCGACAGGATCAATGGTCTAGGTCAATTTCTAATCACAAAAGTTTTCTTAGGATCCACCTTAGTACCATTCCCCGACACCACATATCCAAGGAAGACAACCTCCCTCAACCAAAATTCACACTTTTCATATTTAGAATACAATTTCTCCTCCCTCAATCTTTGCAACACAACCCTCAAATGAGCTCTATACTCCTCCTCACCACGAGAGTAGATCAAAATATCAGCAATGAAGACCACAATGAAGAAATCAAGGTAGGGTTTAAAGACCCTATTCATTAGGTCCATAAAGATGGCGGGAGCATTGTCAACCCAAAAGACATCACCACAAATTCATAATGCTCATACCTAGTCTGGAAGGTCGTCTTGGGAATATCACACTCCCTCATTTTCACTTGATGATACCCAGATCGAAGATCAATCTTAGAGAAATGGTTAGCCCCTTGCAATTGATCAAATAGATCATCAATCCTTGGAAGATGATACATATTCTTGATGATGACCCTATTGAGTTGTCGGTAGTCAATACACATCCTAAGGGACCCATCCTTCTTTTTCACATACAACATCGGTGCACTTCAAGGTGATTGGCTAGGCCTAACAAAACCCCTTCTCCAACTAGTCCCTCAATTATTCCTTCAACTCCATCGGGGCTATACGGTAAGGGAGACTAGAAATAGGTTGAGTATTGGGGAGTAGGTCTATGCCAAAGTCTATTTCCCTTTCGGGAGGAACACTGGGAAGGTCATTTGGGAAGACATCAAGAAACTCATTTACAACCGGAACTGACTCTATGGAAAGGACTTTAGACTCCACATCCCTGACCCTCACAAGATGGTAAAGACACCCGTTAGAGATCAATTTACGGGCTTTAATGCAAGAGATGAATCTACCCTTGACCACCACATCTTGACTCTCCCACTCAAGGACAGTTTCATTTGGAAATTGGAATTTGACACTACGAGTTCTACAATCAATAGAAGCATAGTATGCATGCGATAAATCCATCCCTAGAATAATATCAAAATCAACCATGTCTAACTCAACAAGATCACAAGGCAATATTTTATGCTAGACTCAAATAGGACAACTTTTATAAACTTTTCTAGCAACAATAAATGCACCAATAGGAGTAGATACCTCATATGGCTCATCCAACAACTTGGGGTCAACATGGAACTTTTTGGCAACAAAAGGGGTAATAAAAGAAAGAGTGGCACCCAGATTAATCAATATATACATATCAAAGTCAAGGATTTTCAACATATCGGTAACAACATCGGGCACCTCATCAACCCCTTGCCTCCATGCAAAGCATAAAATTGGTTATGCCTAGAAGTACCATCTTGTCGGCTACCTCTCCCCAATGGGACCACATTAGCACCTTGTCGACGAACCTCCTTATCCTTGTTGTGGTTACGAGGGCAATTGATCGCCTTATGCCCCATTTCCTCACAACCATAACAAGCACCGGTATTTCTCAAACATGGGCCACCATGACCCTTACCACACTTCGGGCACACATCAATTGGAGCCACACCCCTAACACCTTGGGTCCTCGGAATATCATTTGCAACCCTCTTATCAAATGCATGAGTTGACCTTTGGCCTTGATGGAACCAACCACTCCTTTAGAAGTTACCCTCAAAACGGACCCTCTCGGCCTCATGACCCCTTTTCTTCCCCAATTTCTCCTATTCCATTTGTTTAGCATAGGTCATCAAACGTGACAAGTCCACGTCACTAATCAATATACCGGACCGGTACTCCTCAATAACTAAGTCGGAAGCACCCATCACAAATTTGTTCATCCTAGATCTTAAGTCGGCCACCAAATACGGAGCATACTTAGAGAGTTGGGTAAACTTGAGGGCTTACTCCCTCACACTCATAAGCCCTTGCCTCAAATTCATAAATTCCACCAATGTAGCTTCCCTAAGTTTAAGAGGAAAGAACCGATTAACCACCTTAAACTCTTCCCAAAGCACCCCATAATTGACTCCCTTCTCTTCCTTCCATTGTGTAAACCATATTTGTGCTACCCCTTTGAGTTGGTAAGCCGCCAACTCTACCTTATCCTCCAACCTCATGCCCATGATAGACAAAATCTTGTAGACCTCATCAATGAATTCTTGGAGGTTCTAATTCACCTTTGAACCATGGAATTTCAGGGGATTCATTGTCATGAAGTCTCTCACCCGAGAGGTCGGTGTAGGAGCATGAGGGGCTTGGGCCCCTTGATTGGATTGATTTTCGCCACAACTTGTGCAAGCAAGGTGAGAGCATTCTTAAGCTCTCCATTGGCCGGTTGCTCCTCGAGTGTGCGGGCTCGTCTTCTTCTCGTGTTAGGCATGATCTACCATAGCAAAGAACAATCGTTAGGGGGTGAAAACTTACTTCAACTCTATAGCACGACTTAAAACATGAAGAAGGGAAATATTTCCTAAAATGTCTCATAGCCTCCTATTCATAGTTGTGGCGCACAATAGAACCATAAATAAGACTCTAATCAATGCGGTATGTTAGACTCCGAGGATCTAACAACCTAGTGATTTGATACCACCTCTGTCACGACCCAAGCCTAGGGCTTAGACGTGACTGGCGAACGGGGAACCCGAAGGAACCCCAAACATGCCTGGTAGCATATCATTAGACATCCTTGGTCGCGGAAGCAATAAAATATGATATTAAGAGATACGCATAAAAAGGAAAATGGGACTAAGGATAAACTTTCATATCATAACATCAAGGACCAAGAGAGTCGAGACTCATAGCATAGATATATAACATTTCCAACAACACCTTTATTACACAGATAAGAGCGGGGGCCACGACAAGCAACCGGGCTCACTCTCATAGTCAATACATAACATAAAAGAAAGATACTCTAAGTACATATCAAGAGATCATAAGCAATATCCCCGGAATGGAGGACTCACCACAAGCTTGAGAGACAATTTTACTAGCTACGTGGAGGAGGAGGATGATCAAGTGGTGCTCCAATTCCTATATGGAGATATCATGTAGGCATAGAGTATATGGTAGTACGTTTTAATGTAGTAACTATATAGGACGCAATGCAACAAGAAATAGGCATCATAGACAAAATGCATAATCTTAAGCAATAGATAGCATACTATCAATATGACATGTATGAATGTTGCCTGAAGTAAATTCATGCTTATATAGGACAATACAAGTGTATGGAGTGACCGTTATTGTGCAAGTCAAGGCATACCACCCCTTGGATAGGCGCATGAGGTACAAACCCCTTCACTAGGTTGATGGAGTACAAACCCCACACCAAGGTTGACGGAGTACAAACCCCCTATCAAGGTTGATGGAGTACAAACACCCCATCAAGGTTGATGCCCCAACAAGGTTATCGGGGCCTACCACCCCCTGAGCTGGACGATCGAGAACCCCTCAATAGGTTACGCGGGCCTACGACTCCCCGAGCTAGGCTTGGTCATCCCCAACACTATAGAGATAATATCATTATATATATACATATATATACATATACATATATATATATATATATATACTCCTTTAATCATCATATACATACATTCCTTTTCATCAGCATTCCATCATCATTTCATCATCATATAGTCATTCAACTCATAAGATATGCATTGGACCTTCAATTCCTAAAGAACCCATAACCGGATATTTTATCAAACACTTAGAGGGTATGTAATGCTAGTGTAAAACCATGCAATTCAAGAGTGAAATCATGCTAGAAAAATTAGTGTAAAGTTATCAATAGATACTTGGTAACACCTTCAAACAATATACATCAAATCCTTCATCAATTCTAACAATAGACCTTAGATTCATAGCTCCAAACATAGTAAAATAGTCACAATTTCATAAACCCCAACATAGTGAGCAGTGAATTTCATAATGAATAAGACCCATGAATAAATATACTTTAAATCATGCAATTTTGAGTAAAGAGATCTTGGGCATCATGGGTGAAAGGAAACCATGAAAGAAACCCACATACCTTAGATTTGGAGATGAACTTGATGAAGATTCGAGATGGATACTTGAAGCTGGAGTGCAATCCTTAAGATCCGGAAAGGGTTTTGAGACTTGAGTTTAGGAGTAAAATATTTGGCTAAGTGTTTGAATGAGTATTGGGGAATGTTTAGAATGATATAAGGGTGAAAATGGCTAAGTATAGGTATTTTTATGTTTGGGAACACTTAGGCCCAAGACTTAGAAGTCTTGGATCGAAGTCAAAATTGTGTCAAAATTAACACTAGTGCGCGCCCTTGGCGCGTCACGCTAGGGGCGCGAAAAGCTCACTGGAAAAATGAAATTGCTAATCATTTGCTCTTAAATCAGGATTAGACCCAATTTCCACTCAAAATGACCCCCTGAACAAGAATATGAAGTCAAATCTTCGATATCGCGCACAAATTTTGGGATATATGGAAATTACGAATACGGGCACTTCCGATGCACATTTTCGAACACTTTTTGGGGTCGTTTCAAATTCTCTCCAGAGCCTCCATCAAAACCCCAATACAAATTCAAGGAAACTTAAGAGCAAGCTTTGGATTCCAAGACCCACTTCTAAACTTCAAGTGTTTCACAACTCAATTTCAAGAAATTTAAGGTCTAAGGTAGGTGGGTTTCATTCATAGGTACCTTTCACCCATGAAGCCCAATCTCCCATTTCTATGAAAATTACATATTTCTATGTTGTGTTTCTTATGGGTATTATTCTTTATAGATTATGATCATATACTATATTGGGATTTTACGAAAGTTTGTTTAAAAAGTCATGATTACTCATTTTTAAGTCTATACCATAAGAAGATTTACCTATTGTGATTATGCATGTTTTAAGCTTTAGAATCGTGATCTCTCTTGGGATTTGATGAAGGGTTTCAATGTATTTTGCAAAATGGTATTACCAAGTATTGGTAGGCTATTTTACTTCAATTTTTCTTGCATAATTTCACTCTTGAATTGTATGGTTTTACACTAGTACTACACACCCACCAAGTGTTTGATAAAATGTCCGGATTATGATTTCTTGAGGAATTGAAGGTCCAATGCATGTCTTATGAGTTAAATGACTTTATGATGATGAAAGGAAGGTTTATATATGATGATTATATGATGATGAGAGGAATGTATGTATATGATATTATCTCAATAGTGTTGGAGATGACCAAGCCTCATCCATGAGGTTGTAGGACCGGGTACCTTGTTGAGGGGTTTGTACCTCGATCGCCTCGCTCTGGAGGTGGCAGGCCCGTGCAACCTTATTGGGGGTTTGTACTAATCAACCTTGTTGGGGGGTTTGTACTCCATCAACCTTTTTGGGGGGTTTGACTCCATCAACCTCATGAAGGGGTTTGTACCTCATCCACCTCTCCAAGGAGGTGGTAGGCCTTCGATTGCACTAAAAATGGTCACTCCTTACACTAGTATTATGTTTTATTTATAAGCATGATTTTACTTCAAGTATCATTCATACATGCCATATTGCTATAAGCTTATTCATTGCCTATGTTAATGCATTTTGTTTATGGTGCTTATCACTTGTTGCATTGCATCCTACACACTTGGTACATTCAAACGTACTAACACATACTCTACGCCTACATGATATTACCATATAGGAAGCGGAGCTCCTATTGATTCTCCTCCTCGTGGTTAGACGGATCGTTCAACTTAGCTTTTGGTGAGTCCTCAAGTCCAGGGACAATATCTATCTTCTTTCATGCTTATGTTTAGACTGTATCTCTTATATTTGGATTACCTAATGTCATTAATATAAGTGTGAACCTGGTTGCTTGTCTTGGCCCCTACTAAGTTTTATGTTTAGAGGTGTTGTTGGAAAAATATGTAAGGATGTTATGAGCTTGACTCTCTCTTGTCTCTCTTGAAGTTTTTATGAAATGAAGGTTTTCCCGTCCCTATGCCTTTATTTCTACTCTTTTATTGTCTTTAATTGCTTCCATTACTAATGATGTGTAATGATATGTTAAGAGGCTTGCTTGGGATTCCTTCGGGTTCCCCTTCCACCTTGTCACATCTAGGCCCTAGTTTGGGTCGTGACATGAAGCTTGAATGAGAACCTTAGAATCAGGATGAGTTTTGAGACTTGAAATTTGGAGATGAAATATTGTCTAAGTGTTTGAGAGAGTATTTCGGAATGTCTTGAATGATATGAGGGTGAAATAAGGCTAAGTATAAGTATTTCCATACATGGGAATACTTACGCCCAAGACCTAAAAGCGTTGGACTGGACAAGAAAAAACTAGACAAAATTTATACTGAGGCGCGTCCTTGGCGCGTCATGCCAGGGGCGCGGAAACCTCATTAGAAATTGCATTTTTTTGATTTTTGAATTTTTCTACGGCTACTTTTAAATTGGGGTTAGACCCATTTCCCACTCAATTTCACCCCCTGAACAAGAATATGAAGTCAGATTTTCGATATCGCACACGAATTTTGAGATATATGGAAATTACGATTCCGGGCACTTTCGAGGCATATTTTCATGCACTTTTTGGGGTCCTTTCATATGTCAAACCATCTGATGGGTGATCTATACCTCCGGCCATATAAGGCCTCAAAAGGAGCCATCTGAATGCTCAAATAATGACTATTATTGTACGAAAACTCTGCCAAGTCCAAGTGTTGATCCCATCTAGTACCCAAATTAATAACACAGTCTCAAAGTATGTCCTCTAATACCTAAATAGTCCTCTCGGATTGACCATCAGTCTGAGGGTGAAATTTTGTACTTAAATCCAAACGGGTGCCCAACACATGATGCAAGGCCCTCCAAAAGTGTAAAGTAAACAACAAACAATGATCTGACAGGATAGAAACTCGGACTTCGTGAAGCCTCATAACTTGACTAATGTAAAGTTGGGCCAATCTCTCAGTTGTATACTTCACTTTGACCATAATGAAGTAGGGAGGCTTGGTCAACTGATCCACCACTACCTAAATAGAGTCAAAACCCCCAATAATAAGAAGTAAGCCAACAACAAAGTCCATGGTAATGCCCTCTCACTTCCACTCGGCAATAGCCATCCTTTGAAGTTCTCCACCTGGTCAAGTGCTCACACTTGACCAGCTGGCATGTCAAGCACCTGGATACAAACTCTAATATGTCTCTCTTCATGTTATACCACCAATAATACTAACTCAGATCATGATACATCTTCGCTGCCCCCGGATGGATAGAATATCTAGTATAGTGAGCCTCCTCAAGTATCAATCTAATCAAATCACCAACCTTGGGCATACATACACGACTTCCAATCCTCAAAACTCCCTCATAATCAATATTGGATTCCTTAGCCTCCCCTTTAACCACCTTGTCACAAATCTAACATAACTTCTCATCCTCAAGCTACCTCGTGCCTGATCCATCAATGATAAGAAAGCCTCAATAGAAGCAAGTATACCGCCATCCTCAGAAATCCACAATCTTACTAAACATCCTTATCCAAGGGTCTGTCCTCCACCCGAACAGTCGCAAGACTCCCCATACTAGAAGCCTTTCTACTCAAAGCATCATCCACCACATTGGCTTTACCTGGGTGGTATAAAATAGTCACATCATAATTCTTTAGTAGCTCAATCTACATCATCTGTCTCAATTTTAGGTTCTTCTGGCTGAAGATGTATTGCAAACTACGATGATCAGTGAAGATGTCACAATGAACACCATAAAGGTAATATTTCCATAGCTTCAACACAAACACAATAGTTGTTAACTCCAAGTCATGGGTGGGATAGTTCTCCTCATGAGCCTTCAATTGTCTAGAAGCACAAGCTATAACCTTTCCCTTTTGCATCAACACTCCACCCAAACCAACCCTAGATGCATCATAATACACTATGAAATCAACACACTTCTCCGGCAATGTCAAAATAGGAGTTGTGGTCAATAAATATTTGAGCTTTTGGAAGCTCTCCTAACACTCATCTGACCACAAGAACAGAGCATTCTTCTGAGTGAGCCTGGTCAATGGGGATGTTATAGAAGAAAAGCCCTAAAAATTGTATGTTATAACCAGCTAGGCCTATAAAACTACAAATCTCGGTGGCTGAAGTAGGTCTAGTCTATCTCTGAATCGCCTCGATCTTCGCTGGATCAACCCGAATACCCTTTCTAGACATAATATAATGCAGGAATGCTACCTAACTCAGACAAAACTCACACTTGGAGAACTTGGCATATAATCTCTCCTCTCTAAGCCACTAAAGTACAAGCCTCAAGTGTTGTTCATGATCCTCTTTGGTCTTGGAGTAGACCAATATATCATCTGTGCAGAAAATAATAAAGGAATCCAAATATAGATAAAATACACCATTCATCAACTCCATAAATGTGGCTGGGGCATTAGTCAACCCAAAGGATATCACAAGGAACTCATAGTGCCAATATCTCGCCAGAAAGCTGTCTAAGGAATGTTAGAAGCCCTGATCCTTTGTTGATGATATCCGAATCTCAAATCAATCTTGGAAAACACGCCTGCACCCTGAATCTGGTCGAATAGATCATCAATCCTAGGGAGGGGATATTTGTTCTTAACTGTTACTTTGTTCAACTATCTATAGTCAATACACATCCTCATAGAGCTATTCTTCTTCTTCAGGAACAACATAGGGGCACCCCATGGAGACACCCCAGGGCGTATAAACTGGTTACTTAAGAGATCTTGGAGTTGCTCCTTTAGCTCTTTCAACTAAGCAAAAGTCATATAATAGGGAGGAATAGAAATAGACTTGGTGCCCGACTCAAGATCAATTGTAAAGTCAATGTTCCTGTTAAGAGGGACTCCAGGAAGGTCTGAAGAAAACACATCAACAAATTTCCGAACAATAGGAATAGTCTCTATCAGTGGTAGCTCAACACCGGTATCACGAATAAAAAGCCAAATATGCAAGACAACCTCGCTTCACTAACTTTCGTGCCTGAATATAAGATATGACTTTGTTAGGATAAGATCACTCGAACCCTACCATACAATACCCGATCTACCCTGAATAGCCAAAGACACAGTCTTGGCATAACAATCAAGAATAGTCCAATAAGGAGAAAGCCAATCCATCCTCAATATAACATCAAAATCAATCATACCAAGAATAATCATATCAACCCAAGTCTCATAGCCTGATAAAGTCATAAGACAGGATCGGTACACCTGACCACTACTAAGGGTTCACTTACCAAGGTCGAAACATGAATAGGCACATACATAGTATTGCATGGCAAGTCAAAACCTAAGGAGAAGTATGCAGACATATAAGAATAAATGGAGCCAGGATCAAATATCACAGATGTAGGGTGATGGAAAACTAGAACAATACCTGTAATCAAAGCATTAGAGGCTCAGCCTCATGTCTTCTTGGAAAATCATAACAATAGCCACCTTGGCCACTGATCATAGAAGTTGCCCCTCTACCACCAAAATGGGTAGAAATATCACTTATTCCTCTATGATTGATACGTCTACCTCTATAAGTCTGACCTCTACCATAGCCCCTAGTCTGCAGGGTTGAACCTCTGCCTAGTGGTGCCGGATCTCTAATCGGTGATGTGGAGTATGAACGATAGGGCCCCGAATAAGTCTTCCTAGGACATTGTCGAATCATATGATCAGGAGATCCACAGCCAAAGCAAGATCTAGGGGTGGACCAATATCGTGAAGGACCAGGAGGGATGTTGTAGTCTTCCCAGCCTGCAGGCCTCTGCTGGGAACCAGATGAACTTTGACCTGAACTATAAGAATCACGAGGGCCTTGTCCTCCCTCTAAAGCTGACAAGGTCACATGACCTCCGCAATGCTGAAACGAACCTCCTCCTCTGTCCATACCTCTGCCTCCTGTGAAAATAACGCACCTGAGTACTGTCTTAAAGTATGAAATATTTTGGAGGTCCTCAAACTCCCCCTTCTACATCAACTCTATCTCTTTGGCGGCACTAACAGCTAACTAGAATGAAGCTCCATCTATAGATACTCAAAATAGTGATTTTCTGATAGAATAAGCCAATCCTCTCACAAATCAATGAACTCTCTCCTCCTCGGTAGGAATAATAGTTATAACATAACGGGCCAACTTACAAAAGTGAATCTCATACCAAAATAGTCATGGTGCTCTACCTCAAACTCTCGAACCTCAGACAACTCTCCTCACAAACACTCTAAGGAACAAACTGATCATAAAAGGCACTAGAAAATGTCTAGGGATCTTGTATAAGTCCTCCACCACTCCCTGGCTGGCCCACGGAGATGGAGGGTAACATATCTTACACCATGGGTCTCGGTCAACCCCACGACATCAAGTAACTCTCTACAAGTAGTCAAAAACTCATGTGCATCCTTGGTCTTCCTACCTGAAACTGAAGTGGGGCCATCTTTCTAAACCTCTCGTACCTATGCTGCTTATCATCAGTCAAGGTGGCTACTAGGGAATCTCAATAATCGGTGTTACTAGTGGTTGCACTTGAACCAGGGCCTTGGGGGCTTGCTATTGGTCCAGGAGCTGTACCCCAAGCTGAGTCTATGAAGTACCAAATGTATCAATGGGACTACCTACCTGCTCCAAAGTCTAAAGTACCCAAAAACTCTCAATAGCATATCTTGGAGTAGTGTTGCTGCAGCAAACTCGTAGGAACCTGCTCCTGTCTAGGATCTATGGCTGGTTCAGGGGAGATATCCCGCTCAAAATCTCTCGCTGGTGCGACTCCTCGACCCCAGCCTTTAGCTCATCCTCTGGCACGACCCCTATCCTAGCTGGGGTCCCAATAATAACGTCAGGGGTTGTCTCTCCTAGTCTTGTAACAAAGTAACTCTAGTCCTCACCATATGTCAAAAGAATACATGACAACTTAGCATTTAAAACAAAACCCATATACGAATCAATTAGAATGAAGTAAAAGAGGATTTCCTATGGGTTCCGTAGCCTCTCAAGTATAAGTACAGACGTCTCTGCACCAATCCTTAAGACTCTACTCGACTGGGCTTGTACACATGTGAGACCTATGAATTTGGGGCTCTGATACCAAATTGTCATAACCTGAAATTTGGGTATGATGGCACTCACCCAGCCCACCAACATGAGTCAACCCAAATCCTAAAAAACTCAACATAATAAATAAAGTGGAAGACAAACAGTCTCAAAAGATAGATAGGCATAGGAAATCAAGACTACAACCTTCCCAAAACTAGTGTCACATGTACAAGCCTCTATAATAAGAATATGCAAATAAAAATACAAATCTCAATATATAGTACTCAAATAGAACATAACATAAGATAAAATCCTCATTGGCATGCTAAAGGTACAAGCATCTACCTTACAAGTGATCCTGAAGCTCAATCCTGAAACAAAGGAATCTAACAAGAGGGATCGCGCTCACAACCTACAAAAATATAGCAAGAGGTGAGCACCTAAACACGGGTACTCAGCAAAATGGAACTAACCTAAAGTAAAGCAATGAAGAACACAAGTACTTCTTCACATCCAACCACATACCTCTGAACTATAATCCTGCACTCAGAAAAGTCCTAGCACGATATAATATGCATTTCACAATAAAATAGATATACTCATCACCTGGTATAATATCTCCATACTCTCTCTCTCTCTCTCTCTCACACACACACACACACACACAGAGACACACACACACACACACACACACACACACACATATATGTCCAACAGTTACTCATGTTAATGACACAATAAGTATACAATCTCACAAAGCGATACAATAGAAACATCAATAGATATGATATGATATGAGATGGAGTAGATGCCATGAGATGTAGATAATGTGATGCATTCCATATATGTTTATCCTACGATACACATTCATCAATTTCATCAGACCGGAACCCATAGGGGCCACACAAGGGCCATGTATACATGCACATTACTAGCAATGACCTTGGCCAATGCTCACCCATTTGGAAAAATCCTCGGACTCATCTGGAAATAACCTCGGACCTAATGATAGCCGGCATATTATCTCGGCTCGCCAACAGAAATCTCGACTAACATCAACCAGTAAAGACCTTGGCCACCAAGCGACATGCTAC
>JAPFFP010071010.1:0-24280 GCA_026153255.1 Solanum medicagineum
AGACAATGGATAGCATAGTAACGATATGACATGTATGAATGATGCTTGAAGTAAAATCATGCTTATATAAATCATAAAATGTAAGTAGAAGGAGACCATACTTTGGCTAATGAGTTTTACCACATTGTATCCTAGGTGATTAAGGTATCAACCCCTCAATTTGGCTATTAACATACACTACCCACCTCTAAGGTGATTTAGGTATGAATCTCACAATTTGGTTAATAAGGTATCATCCCCTCAATTTTGTTAATGAGGTATCAACCCCTTAATTTGGTTAATGAGGTATGAACCCCTCAATTTGGTTAATGAGATCAACCCTTCAATTTGGTTAATGAACATCATCCCTTTTATCATAGTGGTCAAAGTGTGCTACCCCCTCATCAAAAGACATGGTCATCTTAGAATAATATAGATAATTCTCCTAAGTATAGCTCATATAAATATTCATTTCATTATCGCAAAGTCATTCAACTCATAAGACATGCATTGGACCTTCAATTCCTCAAAAAACCATATCCGGACATTTTATCAAACACTTGGTGGGTGTATAATGGGGATACAAACCATGCCATTTATAGGTGAAATCATGCAAGAAAATTTATGGTAAAACCATCAATCAACACCTTGCAATATCCTCAAGCAACATTCATCAAAACCCCTCCTCAAATCTTACAATAGATCAAGGATTTATAGCTCAAAACATAGCAAAACAATCACAATTCACATAGCTTTAACATAGTGTGCAGTGAATTTCATAATAATCAATACCCATTCATAAATCAAATTTAAATGATGCAATTTAAGTAAAGGAATATTAGGTATAATGGGTGAAAGGAACCCATGAAAGAAACCCACATATCTTAGGTCTAGAGTTGCTTGGAATTGAGATTGGGAAGAATGGAGGCTTAGAAATGATCTTGGAATCTAATCTTCTTCTTGTGTTTCCTTGAAATTGAATTGGGGATTGATGGAGGCTCTTTAAGAGTATTTGGTAGTGTGATTGAGATGAGAGTAGTGAATTGGATTCAAAGTAATAGGGTTTAGGTCTTTTAGGAAGGTTAAGATAGTCTAGGAAGTCAAAAAGGTTCATTACAATAATTAGCATTTATGAAAATGCCGTTAGTGAACGGATGGAAAAAATGACAAAGTGTGGCCTCAGTAGAGGTTTGACTGGTCGTGTGGCACTCCTGGGTCATGTGGAGTGACCGTGAGATATACTTAGGCTTAAAATTGCAATTGGAACACTTGAGAAAAAGTTAGCGTTGACGTCACTTTGACGGACCACTTCACGGGCCTTGTGTTGCTTCATGGTCTGCTTAGTTGTCCGTTGCACCACATATGGACAAGAAAATTTGCCCAGAACACTTCACGCCAAAGCCCCATGAGCCTTCAGCCCTCACATGGCCAGTCAAGGGTGCCCGTGGCAACTCCTTTATCCAAGAACTCCATTCATGCCAACCTTGCCCCACTTCCAGACCCCCACGACCCTTCACACGGTCAATGGCTAGTCACATGGCCCTTGCCACTGGCTGTGTCACAGTCCTTAGGTCAAAAAAGTGGCCTTTTCTAGACCCAAGCCATCCAAATAGCCTATCACACACCTCACTGGCCGTCAAGTTATCCGTTTGACACCACTGCACAAGAGGATCTAATGAAAATGATCAAAACGCCTTCGTCCGACATCGGAATAAGGTGAAACCAAGTGCGTTGTGAAGCTAACTTAAAGTAATTCCTATGCGTTAGGCCACAAATGGCCTTTTCCATCCCTAAGATAACAAAACAGCCCGTCTAAGGCAATACTGCCTGTTAAACTGTCTGTGTGACATAACTGCAAAGAAGGGTCTCACGAAAATGTTCATAACTCTCTCATTCGACCTCCCAATGAGGTAAAACCAAGTGTGTTGGAAAGATAACTAAAAGGGAATTCATCTGATATGTCATGGGTCATACAGTTCTAACTATGAGAAAAGTTACGTTCATTTAAATTTAACCCTTGTATGAACCATACCCCAAAACTCAACTCTTAGGGAAGTGTTAAACTCGTCTAGGTACTAGGAGTCTCCCATGAACCTAATACACACCCAACCTAACCAAATGAGGCTTGAAACATAGATACATAAGAGCATAGTGTTACGGGGTGTCACAAGTTATTTTGATCAATTATTAGCTATTAGTAAGCCTATATTCCAAAATTTTACCTAGTAGTTGGAAGCTGGTGTGATATTAGAGAGGTATGTGATAGATGCACGTGGTAATAACAAACCCTAAGATTGAATTTTGAGGAGTAGTGATTACGAGGAGATAACATTGTGACAGTGATAGTTTTAGTAGAAGATTTTCTCTAAGAGGTTTACCATAGAGTGTGCTTGAGTTTAAGGTGTTGGATTACAAGGAGTGTGATGTTATGAGTATGGTATAGGTGTCGTTAGATTGAAATAGAGAATTGATGATGAAACAATTGATGGGAATGGTTAGATTTTAATAAATATGGAAAGTAGGTTATGTACGCCGATACGAGTAGAAACAATAGAGATATTTCCATAGAGATAAGAGGAAGCTAAGGATGGTATCCATGAATAGACTTGGAGTGGCTAGCCATATATATATGTGACTATAGTATAACAGAAGAGTTTAAGATATCCTTGTGGATAATGATTCCCTAACTATGTGGAGATATATACGTATAGCTTTTGAAAGGTGAATTGATTCGCAAACTTAGAGAGACGATCTTTGAGCTAAGGGGGAGATGATGAGGTGATAAAACAAAGTAGATCTTGAGTTTAGGATAGTGATGGGCTGATCAAGATGAGATATTAATTCTGTTCCGTCTCATATAGTCCTCATACTTCAGTTAAGGGGACACTCTATTCCCATCCGATGTATGACTGTCATGCCTATGGCCTAGTCCCATGCAGACCATGATGATTCCCATCCATGTTGAGTTTTGAGGATGAGAAGCAATGACTTCATTTGATAATTCTGATCTTAACCAATGGATCCAAGAGTTTCCAGTCCTATATCGAATGACATGTGACTTGAGTTTTACACTACGTATAGTTCTGTGAACTCAAAGTGAGTCTTCATAGATGAGGGAGATCATACTCCATTATGAATGTTCTCAGATAAAATTTCTCGATTGAGTCATGCTAATGATCTTTCGTTCCTAGCTCTTTGAATGATCCTGCTTTCCAGTCTTTTTATGAATCTTGATGATAGTAGACAAGTTATGGGTGATAGGAGAGAATAAGTGCTCTGAATTGTGATAATGGAGTTGAGTTCCTATCTTTGAGTTGATGTATCTTTTGAGTCTCTGCGTACTTGAGTATGTAAGTCTTTGATAGTATTTGCCTAATAATGATGTTGGAGATAAAGTTTAAATTCTAGATATTGAATTTGAAGTCTATTCTTGAGAATGAGTATTTGAGTATCTGAGTATATGAGGTCTTGATGGTATTCATGCTTATTTTGCATAGAGAGGTAGTAGTTTGAGGTTTCGCCAAAAGAGGAGATGATAAATTTCTCTAGGTCCAAATTATGATTCTAATAGTAGTAGATTGAGAGAGGGTAGATGAGGAGGAGTGAATGTGTCCTTATTGTGATATTGGTGTTAAACTTGTATAATGTAAGGATAGAGG
Source organism: Solanum medicagineum (assembly GCA_026153255.1). Classification (NCBI taxonomy): domain Eukaryota; kingdom Viridiplantae; phylum Streptophyta; class Magnoliopsida; order Solanales; family Solanaceae; genus Solanum; species Solanum medicagineum. The sequence continues at coordinate 3,639 of JAPFFP010071010.1, forward strand.
TAGGGAGGAGGAGAGAGGTGAGACCTTTTGATGTGTAATAGATAGGTAAGAGTATGTGGGTGTGTCTTTGAGTCAAGATGCTCATTAAATGATGAAGGTAGAAATAGCGAGTAGGCTTATAAAATTCTAAGACATAGTGAAGTGATTAGAGTGATAGGCTTGAATGTATGGTTGTTATTATGCAAGTATTAATGATAGACTATTGAATACTTCGTATTAAGAGTTTCGAGTAAGGGTAGTGAAGTAGTGAAAAGGACTAGTGATCTTTTAATGAAAGCCCTTGTGGAAGTATAGAGCCGAGTAGTGAGGATTAGCTTTGTATGAATATGATCATCTTAAGGATAGAACCTTGAGGCCTAGAAGTAGGCTTGAATGGAAGAAGAGGAGGTCATTTGGTGCTGATTTAAATAAGAGCTATGAGATTTCCTTGATGGAGTAAAGTGCTACGGAAAAGAGCACAATTGATGTAGGGATTTGAGCTAGAGAGTGTCAGCTGGCTTTTGTATCACGATGGTCCCATTCTTGATTAGAATTGGTGACTTCATTCTTGAGTTGAACAATTGATTGACGAAGTGTTTAAATGATTGAAGTTTTTGAGTTTCCAATGCCCCATTCGTGCTTGATAGTAATAATGTTAAAGATCATATCTCGGTCCTTGATCTGAAACTACTTTATCCATTCTGAGTTAATGGATCTTTCCTGAGTCTTAGTAGAGTTGTTGAGGTTGATGAGGAGTTGAGAGTTTGAGTTATTGAGTGAGTATTGAGATAAGACTTAAGAATATTCGTGTCTTGATGTCTACCTCTACTCATAATTCGAAGATGAATGATTCCATGGAGGAACAAGTAGAATTACCAAAATACCCCTAGAAGAGAGATATGCCCATAACGTATCTTCCCATGCTCTAATGTAAAATCTGAGGAGGGGATTTACGATCAGCATGACAAATTGAGTAGGATAGTTGTCTCAGTTGATTTTTAGAGCAATCGGATCAAAAGTTAATTTTTTTATGCAAAATGCAAACCAGTGAGGGTGCGTGATAGGTGTGCAACGCACACCTTCCGCGGACCAATACTTGATTTTGTTCCAAAAATTTTCTACGGGCTTAGAAAGCTTGTTTAGAGAATTTTTGGCGAAAAATATAAAAAATAAATCCTTTCTGTGTTGCAGACCCCATGTCCCGAGACATACTTTTTTCGAATTTTGTGAGGGGCATTCTAGACTTTTCCAAACCCCTATTGGACTTAATATATGATCAAAATGGGTCTTTTTAAGCATAAAAAGGATTTTAAACCCTATTTTAAATCCTTGAAAAGACTAGGGCTAAAGAGAAGAGAAGAGGAGCGAGGAATTGATGAGTTCGAAGAGAGTTCCTTGAGGTTGATTGTCCAAAGGTTCAATCCAGGTACTTAAGGCTGCACGAAAGCATGGGATTGTTCTCCCATGTTCCCCATAGATTTTCATAGATGATTTGATAGTTCATGAGTCCTCATACATGATTCTTGAATAGTTTCTTTAATATTTTCTTGAAAATTATATCTATTACATTTATTTTCCTATGTTGATGATCATCATAAACTTGTTTTCTTGAAATGGATACTTTTCACCAAATATTGTATAACCTTACATGTTAACTTTTGAAAGAATGCTTGACTGAACCTAGGGATTGAGTCTAGAGCCATGATTTGAGATTGTCGATTATGATTGTGATGTGAGAATGATGAAGATTTGACAAAACTTGATAGTCCTATGAGTATCCATAAATGATCTCTGATGATTTGTCCATTCGATTGTTCCATAGTGATTGTCCTAAGCCTTGGGATACTGATTGAGATGTTGATTTATGATATGATAAGAGTCTCTATGAGGCTAATTGAATGATGAATGCCTCCACGAGGCTAATTGAGATGATTTGATTGGATTGATTGTCTTATGAGCATTCAGTTTTGGGAGGTGTATCGAGCACCAAAATAGGTAAGAGTAAAATCAACTTATACTAATTAACTACATCGCCAAGCGTAGGTGAGGATTAGAACCATCACATTACATTAATGTTCCCTCATGTTAGAGTCTTTGAAACAACAGAGGACTTGCTGACTTGTTGGGATCCCTAGTGCATTCAATTTTTTCTCTTCTTGGCAAGTACAGAACAACTGTGGCAACACCGGCGGGATGTTGTATAATCACTGGCTCATAAGTGATTTTTGTCGGATAAGAGAAACTCCCAGAAAGTTCCCATATTGAGTACTCTAAGTCGAGATGAGATGAGTTGAGTTGAGTTCTTTTGAGATGAGTCTGATTTGATTGATAAGGTTTGATTGGTTGATGGGTCACTTGTCTACTCTTTATTCTTGCTTTAGATATTCACTTGACATTCTGATTTGGTTATTATTCCGAGTTGATGTTGTTCCATATTATTCTACCTGTTTCTATTTCCATTTAGCTATTTTACATACCGTCTATTCCATGTACTAATTCCACTTAGCGCTGCATCATTTAATGATGCAGATAAAAGAGTTAGATATGGTCAACAAGCGCATCATTGAGGATCTGAGATGTTCAGTTGATTGGCGAGCCTCCCTTACTTCAGAGGATTCATTGTCATTACTTTATCTTGCTTATAGAGTTAGACTTGATTAGCTTTATTTTTTATTTGAGCTAGACGTAGGCCTGTCATTGGCACCTCTTGATAGTGATAGAGGCTTCGTAGACTAGAGCCGAATGTTGATGTAAGACTCATTGAGCTAGTTCTTTCTACTAGCCTTTTTTTTATTTGAAATGTTATTTGATATTAGATATGTCCATTACCTTTTTTAGTCTTCCGCTGATTGCCTTGAGTTTATTGATTGAATGAATGTGATGACGCCAAGTGTTTTGCTTGGGGACTAGCAATAGTCTCTAGGTGACAACCACATCTAGGGTACCCTCACGGGGCATGACAAAAACTGACAAATCCTAGTGTTTTTATAATACCCTGCACCATTGGAGATGTGGAGTTGCAAGGGCATTATGTAATCTAGGTGCCAACATTAATTTGATGCCTCTTGCATTCTTAAAGAAGTTAGGATTGGGAGCCCTACTCCAACGAGCATGTGACTATTGGTGACTGATCGCACTATGAAGAAGCCTATAGGGATGATGTATGATGTGCTTGTTAAAGCTGAAAAGTTCATATTCCCTGTAGAATTTGTGATCCTAGATTGGAAGGTTAATTTCGAAGTCCCTATCATCTTGGAGAGGCCCTTCTTAGCCATTAGAAGCACTTTGGTAGACATGGAGAAGGGCAAACTGAAGTTTAGGTTTGGGAAAGATAAGGCCGTGTTCAACATCTATCGATAGGGAAAGAAATAAAATGACTTGAGGGTTGTCTCTATTATTGAGACTATTGATGATGTTGACCCAGAAGTGGGTGTCGACACTTTGGAGGTAGTGTTGATGAACTTTGATAGTGATGACATCCTAGATTAAAAGGAGATAGTGAATGCTTTGGGGGTTTCCTACGACCCCTAGATTAAAACTAAGTTGGAGCCAGGCTTGCAGAATTGGGAGTCACCTCCCACAAAGCCATCTATAGAAGAACCACCTATACTAGAGTTGAAGGCCCTTCCAGCACATTTGAGATATATATTTGTGGGTGCCAACAATACCTTCCGAGTCATAGTTGTTGCAGACCTGAATGATGAGCAAGTGAGTACCCTTTTCATAGTGCTTAAATAGTTTAAGAAGACCATTGGGTGGACGATTGTAGATATCATTAGTATCCCTCCCGAGATATGTACACACAAAATCCAATTTTTGTCAAGGACTACAAGCCAAGTATTGAGCAGCAAAGGCGTCTCAACCCCCCTATGCAAGAGGTTGTGCGCAAAGATATCATCAAGTGGTTAGATGCAGGAGTGATCCATCTGATTGCCAATAGTGAATGGGTGAGCCTAGTTCAGTGTGTCCCAAACAAAGGTGGTATCATAATGGTACCAAATGCCAACAATGAGTTCATACCTATATGGCTAGTCATTGGATGGAAGGTGTGTATGGACTACAGAAAACTCAACACGTCGACAGAAAAAGACCACTTCCAGAAGTCATTCATGAATCAAATGTTGGATTGACTAACTAGAAAGGGTTGGTATTTCTTTCTTGATGGATATTCAGGCTATAACCAAATCACCATCGTTCCAGAAGATCAGGAGAAAATGATGTTTACATGCCCCTATGACACCTTTGCATTTAAGAGGATGTTATTTAGGTTGTGTAACACCCCCAACGAAATTCCAGAGATGCATGATGTCCATCTTCTCGGATATGGAGGATGACACTATGAAGTCTTCATGGATGACTTTAGTATGGTTGGAGACTCATTTAAGAAATTTTTGAAGCACTTGTATACTGTGTTGCAAAAATGTGAAGAAAGCCATCAGGTGCTGAGTTGGGAAAAATGTCACTTCATTGTGAAGGAGGGCATTGTGTTGGGGCACAAAATCTCTAGCAAAAGGATTGAGGTCGACAAAGCTAACTTAGAAGAGATCAAGGAGCTTCGCCTACTCATTTAAGTTAAGGGTGTGAGGAGCATCCCAGGGCATGTAGGGTTCTACTGGAGGTTCATAAAAGGCTTCTCTAAAATTCACATCCATTGTGAAAGTTTCTTGAGAAGGATGATAAGTTCATGTTCGATGATGCATGCCTCAAAGCCTTTGAAGAAATGAAGCAGAAGTTGATTTCAACCCCAATCATTATAGCTCCAGAATGATCAAAGCCCTTCAAAATCATATGTGATGCAAGTAGGGTTGCGCTAGGTGTAGTATTAGGACAACACCAAGGAAAGATATTACATCCCATATATTATCCTAGCAATGCCTTAAACACATCCCAGAAGAACTATACTGTCACTAAGTAGGAGTTACTCATCGTGGTGTTCGCATTGGAGAAATTTAGGTTATATAGGAGTCCAAAGTGGTGGTGCACACAAACCACTCAGCACTACGGTACTTGATGGTAAAGAAGGATGCAAAACCAAGGTTGATGAGATGGGTACTTCTCCTTCAAGAATTCAATTTTGATGTCATCGACACAAAAGGGATAGAAAATCAAGTCGCAGATTAGCTTTCCAGATTGGAGGACTAGGCAATGGCAAAGTTTGATGATGGATTAGAGATCGATGACTCATTCCCAGATAAGAGAGTGTTACCAACATCCCACGATTTAATACCATGGTTTGTAGACTGTGCAAACTACTTGGTAAGTGACATTGTGTTGCCCGATCTGAATACATACTAGCGTCAAAAGTTCATGTTTGATGTGAGGAAGTTCTTTTGGGATGACCCATATTTGTTTCGTGTATACGCAGATGGGATTATTCATCATTGTTTTCCTGAGATTGAGGTGTTGATATCCTCGAGGCATATCACTAATCATTGGTAGGTGGGAATCATAGTGGAGTTTGGATAGTACATAAGATCTTACAGTGTGGATACTGCTAGCCCACTAGGACGCTCATGACTATGCCAAAGCTTGTGATGGGTGCTAAAGAGAAGGTGGCATTTCTAGCAAACATGAGCTCCCTCTAAACCCCATTATGGTGATTGAGTTATTTGGTGTGTGGGGGTAGACTTCATGGGTCCTTTTGTTGGCTCACATGGAAACAAGTACATCTTAGTCGCTGTGGATTATGTGTTGAAGTATGTCAAGTCCATTACTCTACCAAACACTGAAGACAAAAGTGTCACATCATTTCTAAAAAAGAACATTTTCTCAAGGTTTGGCACCCTTTGGGCAATCATCAGCGATGGAGTTTCCCACTTTTGCAACAGATTGTTGAAGGCTATACTTGAAAAGTATGGGGTGGAATATCGAGGGGAAGCTTCTTACCTTCTTTGGACAAGCGGGAAAGTAGAAGTGTCTAATAGGGAAATTAAATAGATTCTACATAAGATAGTGAATGCAAACCAGATAGATTGGTTGCGGAACCAGGATGACACATTGTGGGCATACTAGTCAATATTGAAAACCCCAATAGGCATGTCTCCCTAACAATTTGTCTTTGGGAAAGCATGTCATTTGTCAGTGGAGCTTAAGCATAATGCAATGTGGGTGCTAAAAAAGATGAATCTAAGATGAAATGATGCAGCAAACTCTAGGCTGTGCCAAATCAATGAGCTTTCTGGGTTTCGCTTGAAAGCATATTGGAGCTCATCGTTGTACAAACAAACAATGAAGTTGTAGCATGATCATCGCATAGAGAATCTCCAATTTGCACTAGGGGACTTGGTGCTACTATACAATTCCAGATTAAAGTTGTTCCCCGGGAAGCTTAAATCCAGATGGTTGGGACCTTTTTGATTAGCACGTATCTTTGATCATGGAGCTATTGAATTGTAGAGAAGAAATAGAGAAACTTTCAAGTTAAGTGGCCAAATAGTCAAGTCATACCTAGGAAACATGGAAGAAATAAAAATTGTGGAAGAATTGGACCTTGAGGAAGTCTGAGTACTCAAGCCATCTATGTCGTGCCGCGATAATAAATTAGGGGCTTCTTGGGAGGCAACCCAAGGTGCAGACTGGCTCTTAGGAACCCAATGATTTTGACCCCTATACTTCGTTTTGCTTAGGCTGTGAGGATTGGGGATAATGCACCTCTTTTTCGATGTGGTGTGGGTAGTTATGGGCCTTTGTGAAGTCTGAGTCGCTTGAGTCCATAGCTACCCCAATATTTTATCCTGGGGTTTTGTGGCATGTGTTTTTCTGCCATGGATATTTATTTTCTATTGAACCAGCATGTTTAGGATGTTTAGGTATTATTTGTAGCATATAGTACTAATGTCAGTAGCACATAGCATGGTTTTGTGTTTTTTTGTGAAAAATACCCATCAAATTTTGGTTAGTTAGTCTAGATAGCTATTATGCTGGTTTAGGTGTGTTGACAAGGCTTGTTTTGATACGTGAGGCTAAATTAAGATAAAAACATGATCTAAGAGTCTCATGTTGATGATGTAATCATTGCCGTGTGGGTGCGTTTAAATTGCTAAATTCATGTGTTCTGTGTTAATTTAGAACTTGCCCTGTTAGTCTAAGTTAGACTGTAGATTAATTGGATTAGCAAAGGATCTTTGGTCATTGTTCTTAAAAGGTCTACTTGGCCTAAATAACCGACCAAAGTTGCAGAATATCCCTTGATCTGAATGTTTGAGCCTGACATGTACCTTTTCTTTGCAAACAACTACTTAACCTAGCCTTGTTAGTTGTAAAATCCTAAAATTGGCTCTAGTCCTTCCTTGAACATTATGCACCTTGACAGAGGCAAAAACCCTAAGATAAGGGTGGCTACCAAAAGTGACCCTAGTTCGGAGGATGCATAACGTGCATTTCAACTCAAGCCAAAAGCCTATGTTAAGGGTGGCTGGTTTAAGGGTGAAACACAAAATGAGAAGGAAAGTTAGTGCTACAGAGAAAAGGAGAAAATCATATACTAGGTGCTAGAAAAATAAGTGATACCTTAGTTGTGAGCTAGACAGAAAAATGAAGTACAAAAGCAACGAAAAAAGCTTAAAATTGAAAACAAAGCACCTAGAGAAGCTTGAAATATGATAAAAACGAGAATGGTAACGGTGTTGGTAGGGAAAAAGTATAGAAAATGCAATGTCAAGGAAGGCCTTTAGTCACTATATTCCAAAAATATCATACCAAAGCTCACTGAGCTTATGTTACAAGCTTATAAAGTCCTAAAGTGATCCTAGTCCAAGTAGTCGGAGGTTCTATTCATAAGTATATGGTGTTAGGCATGATGCATGAATATCTTTTGTAAGGGTAAGTGATTTTGCATAGCAAGGTTATACATGAAACCACTGTTGAGAGTGAGATATGGGACTTCTTTCTATGAGGGAACTTGCATTGCATTGTTAGCATTAGACCTATTCAGTGATTTTGGATTGTTGATAATACCTCACTTGTCATAGTTGTGTTGTCACACGCATTAGTCTATATTGGTTTGATAGATGACCATTTGATTCTGTTTTGAAAAGTGGTGTGGGTATCTATGCTTAAGTTTGAAGTGATATGTGCCATCAGGTTGAGGTTTGTGTGTTATTGTACTACTTATATAGATTGAGTTCATCACATGAGGACAAGCAATAATTTAAAGTTGAGGGTGTTGATGTGTTGTCAAAATACAACACTTTTGATGCTTAAAACTTAGAATTTTATGTGTTCTTAATGCGATGCTAGTTGTTTTTTATGTGTTTTTGTGTTTTATTTGCAGGATTCTGGGGTTAGCCTTGATTGTTGGGAGGAAAATGCAGAAGTTGTTGTTTTCGATAAAGTACGAGACCCTTTACGAGCCGTAGTGCATTATACAGGCCGTGAAGGAGGTTTTGTACCAGTGACGGGCTGATTTTATGATGTTTGTTGTACGAATATGCAGACGGGTCATGGACTACTTTACGAGTCATAGATTATGTTTCATGCTCCGAGGATCAGAGAAAGAGGACTTTTTGAATATTCATCAGACGAAACCCCCTATGGATCATAAAACACATTACAGGCCATAGAGGGGTGTCGTAGATCACAAGTCTAATTTTGCAGCAACAATACACGAGAACTCGATTATGGGCCAAGGAACACAATACGGCCTGTAAAGTTGTTTGTGAGGCGTTATGTCCCAGCTATCTTATTTTGTTTAGGACTTGTATTTTAGATATTATAAATAGGTAATTAGATTAATTTTCATTAAATTTTGCAGAGAGTTGAACAATTTGAGAGGAAAGTAGTGAGATTGAGTAGAGAACACATTGGAGTGTTTTGAGAAACACTTGTACTTTGGTTTGCTCTTATAATCTTGTGATTCTCATTGAAGCTTCGAGTTGCTTGTTCTTAATTCAATAGTATAAGTTCTCTATTATGATTATCCTAATTAAAAAGTCTTGCATCTACACAAATCATGAGTAGCTAAATCCACAACTAGGGTTATTGGAACCATGAAGAACTAACATAGTAAAATCGGATAAATTATAATTCTTGAAAAGTGTGCATGCATGTATTAATTAACTCTCTTTGTTTTGCATGTTTTCTAATGGTAGCCAACATTAGAATCCTAGTAGTGTTACTGACTAGACCAAGGTAGTAGTAAATAGGAGAAGAAATTAATTAACAGGACACGATTGGTGTGTTCTCAACTAATCAACCGAATTAGGCCAAGGGGAGGTTGTACGGACTAATAGGTAAGAGTTAGTAATGCACACTACATAAGCCAAGTCACATAGTGAAATTCGCCTTTCTCCTGGACCAAAGGCTACGGTAAACTCAACTTACCATCCTGCATGCTACACACTAGAAAAGAATTAGGTTATCCGGTGATACTAAGTGATGTGATGTCAAAATACACCACATTTGATGCCTAAAATAAGGAATTTTGTGATTTATTAATGTGACTTTTTATGCTTTTATGTTTTTTGTGTTGTTATGGGAGAAAATTTAGGTTGACATGATTTTGGAGAAAAATTGTAGATTTTGCTGAAGTACAAGACATACGAGCTCACCTACGAGTCATAGCCCAAGCTACGAGTCGTATGGTGACCTCGTAGCTAGAAACAGAGAGCAGCAATCAGAAATCTGTCAAGTGGAGGTCAACCCTACGAGGACACTGTATGTTTCATAGGTCTCACTACAACTCATATAGGTAGACTCGTAGCAGGAAACAAAGAGTCAAAATTTTGGACAAAAAACTGAAGACCTAGACTACGAGAGGAGCATATGAGTCGTAGCCACAAGCAATGACCCATTCCAGTGGGTCGTACCAGTTGAGTCCAAAATGCAAAGAACCTAATACGAGACCCCTATTATGACTCGTAGGTCACCCTACGAGTCGTACCTGCAAGACGAACCAGATGCCAGCTATCTTTTCTGTGTAATTTCTAGGGTAAATTTATAAACACTATAAATACTTTAAATATGGGTTTTAAGAGAAAAGGAGAGATCCAGATTTTTGAATATTATCTCAAGAATATTTAAAGGTTCTAGCTTAGGTTTTTTTTACTTTCTTGTGGAAACCCCACTTTTGAGGAGTCCAAATCTCATATTGTATTCATTCTCAATATATCAAGCTTGTGGCTTGCAACTTGTGGTGTCCTTACTCTTCAGTTCTTTGGCTAAAATTCTCAACTATGTCTTGTATTTACATTTTTGTTGATTTTGCCTTAGCCATGAGTAGCTAAGCACCCACAACTTGGGGTTGTGGGAACCATGGGTAGTTGACTTGAGATGACCTAGGTTTATTGAGTTTCTATGATTGGGGTTTCGCATGTATTGTCTACTTTTCTTCATTATGATTGTTGTTTGGTGGTGGCCAACACCAAACCCTGCCTACTATCATGATCCTAACCAAGGTAATGACGAATAGGAAAAGGGAAGTAGATAATAGGATTCAAATGATGTGTTCTCGTCTAATCAACCTAACCTGATCAAGGGGAGGTTGACTGAGACAATAAGTAATGGTTAGTTGGCATATCCCATGATAGCCGACCAAGTGCTATGGTGAAATTCAGCCTTCACCTTCACAAGAGGGCTGGAAGAGCCTAAGTTACCATCCTGCATGCGAATCTCTAATTTTAGTTATGTTTTCTAGGATAATCGAGTTAAGGAACCATGGGAACACAATTTCCAAGTTGTCACTAAAATTGAGTGCTTTCTTGCGGCGTGGTATAGTGTTTATTTTTGTTTTGATTTTGAATCACAAATACCTCCCTATTTATAGATTTTAGTTATAGATACTCGAAATGATTGATAGTTAGTTGTAGTAGTCAAACCCTGCATTCCCTGTTGATTTGACCCTAACCTTCTGTTAGGTTAATTGCTGACATCGACCTCTTTCTTATTGGAACGTGAACATTAGTCAAAAGTTATGGTGCCGTTGTTGGGGAATATGGCTAGGTTTTGACTTAATTTCACTATCAATTAGTTCAAGTATTAATTTCTAGACTCTCTTGTATTTTACTTTTGTTTTTTTTTTGTTTTTGTTAGTTGATTTTAAGCATAGGTTGGTTGGCAGCATTACCAAACAAAAGCTCTATGTCACTAGTGATCTATTCGAAACCTTACAGAGACATGTCCTGTTCTATGAGCAATATTTGAAGACCCTCAAGTGCACCTTCAACATTTTACTCAAACTTTGAGGGGGGTTCTTGGGACAAGACATCCTGCTTGAGAGGCTATGGCTCTTCAAACTTTCGCTATGACTTTCCGGAGTGAGGCTGTTGAATGGTGGTTAATTCTTCCACTTGGTTGTTCTAACTATGGGGGGAGGGGGAAGGTGCAGAGAGTCTTCCTCATGAACTTCCATAAGGGGCGCAACAAGCAAGAGCTACAGAATAACATCTACAATCTTAAAAGGGTGACAGGAGAATCTTTGGTAGCAACTTGGGAATGGCACAAGAAGTGTGCTGCAACGAAACGGACCCATTGTCTGACTGACGATAAATTCGCGGCTGGCTTCTACCGACCGCTAACCTCTGATCAACAAGGTGATGTTCATGCCTTATTCGTAGGGGAGTATTGGGCATTTCTAAGGCAACCATTCAGAGAAATTTTTGAATACATGGATAAGTTGTGTTCTATCATGCAAGTTTGTCAACTACTGCAAAAAAAAGCTAGTGCTATCCACTAGTACATCCGAGGGAACTCCAAGCACAACCAGAAAAGAGAGTACACCTAATTGGCTTAGGTTACCACCCTAGCAATGCATCACTGATAAACTCTCAAGGATTGAACGTATTCTTGAGCAAGTGCTTATTAAAACCAATGAACAAAGAAAAGGTTATACAGGAGATAAAGTTTATGTCATCAAAATGAACTACAAGGTAGACCAACAAGCAATGGCGATACAGAGACTTGATGATAGGATTTGAGCAAACAGCAACACAATTAGAGCTCATGCAAGAAGATCAAAGAAGGGACCAGAAAAGTAAAGATGAGACTCCTTCAACCCATGAAGAATTCTGCGTACTCATGGTGACAAATTCGAGCCACGACGTTAAACAAGGCGCTTCTTGGGAGACAACCCAAATATCTTTTATATTTATGGACTGCTTAAGTTTATGTTATTTGTTTGAATTGCTAGGTAGTAGTTTGATGTTTATTTTGATGTTTCAAGACATTGGCTCAGTTGTATTATTCTATACATTGTTGTATCTGTGAGACTGATTTGCAGTAATTGATAAGGAGCTGAAGAGTTGGAGGAAAATAGAATTTGGAGCAGCCTCTATGAGCAGATCTACGTGTCGCAGACATCACTACGACTCGTAGTCATGCCTCGTAGAAGGGAACAGTGAGTATGAAAAGTTGGCACACACACTACGAGCCAACCTTACAATTCGTAAGTTCTCCTATGAGTCATAAGTGGGCTTCGTAGTGCCCAAGTATGCATTTCAAATTTTCTAAGTGTTGAGGCCTGCTACGAGACTAGGACCTATGAGTCGTAGGATATGCTACGACTCGTAGTTGGGGTCTCGTAGACATGATCTGCAAAAGTTTAAAAGTTGACTAGGATTGAGTATATAAGGGGGGACAAAAGTTATTTGACCCCTACTTTCCCATATTTTTGACCGGTTACTTCCCACCAAGCCTCCCCATAATTGCCTTCATCTACTTTGACCAATTTTCTGTCAACCACCACCAATATCTAGCGAGTTTTCCAGCACAACATAACTAGGGTTTTGGCGTTCTCCTTGTTCTCTTATTACCTCTCGTTGATCTTTATTTGCTCATGTGGTAAGTTTTCATTGTTACATTTGGCACACTCATTGTTATGATCCTTGAATAATTGTTGAATGAATGTTGATTTTTCGATCATATTGAGTACGCACATGAGAAAATGATTGTATGAGCATGAGGATTAGGGTTTGGACCTGTTAAACTCTTTAGCATGATTTTAAATGGTATGATTGCTCTTGTTGAGTGGTTGTAAGGTTGACTGTTGATGATTATGCCTTGGAGACTAATTAATCTTGGGTATTTCGTGATTGTAGTTGGGATTGTTATTTAACTGTGGGGCACTAGTTGGTGGTGTTGACATAATTCATAGTGGTTTTAATTGTGTGTTTATAATGACATACTACTTCGATGTTGTTTAAAGTTTGTTTTGCATGATCCTTTGTTCTTGTCGGAAGATTGTAGGCACCACCAGGTGGGTTCTGTTCTCTGCCACGATAACCCACTATGAGTCGTAGGTCACCCTATGGGTCATAGTGACACCTTTGTAAGAGGCACCAGTCACCTGAGGCTCTTTATTACTTACCATACGAGACCCATCTACGACTAATAGTATTCACTATGAATTGTGGTAATAGACTCATAGAATCTACTTTCTTTCAAATTGTAGTCTACTCCTGACTGTGAGCCCAGACTATGACTCGATGGTCATCCTACGAATCATATGTGTGGCTCGTTTCTATGATCAGAATGTCATCTCCTAGGTACCTCAGCATTACGAGGCTCTTGTACGACTCGTAGGTATACCTATGAGTCGTACCTATGCCTCTTACCTGCAAATCTGCAGCTGAATCAGTGCACTATGTTTGAGTTATCTTTTAATGTTTAGGTTAGTGTTGTTAATTTGTCTTTGCAGTTTCAATATGTTTCAAATACTATGGTGGTCACGTTATATTTTTGGGTTGAATTTTCAGGTCATATGGCTCCTAAGACTGGAAAAGAAGCTACTAAAGCTCCAGGAAGACAGTTGAGGGATGACCCATTTGATGATGAAACATCTGAGGGCTCCGTGGAAGTCCACAAAGTATAGATAGACCCCGAGGCAAATTTGCCTCAGACTCGAGCCCGTGTTGAATTAATACCGATGGAAGTTACTAGTCGTTCTCAGTCAGAAGAGGAGGGCAATGAAGACGGGTCGAATGATGGCCGTTCACTTTCATAATGGGTGCCCATTGAGGCATCTCATACCCAACATGAGGAGACTAGTTCTCAACCTCCTGCTACTGACACTTCCACGGACCCCAAAAATACTAGATGGTGTGCTCCAGGAATACAGGAGATATATGACAAAGGGTTGGAAATAAAGGGTCCAGGAAGGCCAGTTCGACAATTTCATGAGGAATCGCGAGTCAATGATTTTGGATTGAATAGAGTACCTGACTTGGAGACAGAGATCAACTGTCATGGACTTGCATGGCTGTCACAAATGTTGGGCAAGTATGCCCCATATCTAGTCTGGGAATTTTATGCTACCTATTATACCACTATTCTCCAAGATCTTTCTTTAGGGAAGAAGCCCATAGAGCAAAAAGGTTGCGAGAAGTTCTAGTGCGGGGTAAAGTTGTTGACATTTTAGAGAAGACTATCAGGAGGGTTCACTTCAGGCCAAACTACGTAGTACCTCGTTCCACCGCAGAATATAATGACAAAATTGCTAAAATGAGGTAAGCAGTAAGTGAGAAGAATGTGGATATAAAGACAGAGTTGCTCAGGTGGATAGCTAGCCAGATTTGCAAGGAGGGTGTTGAACCTACGTGGGCCACATAAGACGCTGCTCAGATCGTGAAATCCCACCTCTCATTTCGAGCCATGTTTTGGTGGTCTATTATCTAGAGAGGGTTGTACTACTAGCTAGCATTCTAGCTAGCTACAATATTGATTGGGCATGAGTCATGGCCGAGCAGATCCATAAGTTAGCCATTCGTACTTAGATCTCATTACCTTTTCCCATCCTGATACTTGACTGCGTAATGAGGAAGGGGTGCATGTTTCCCTACATTTGTATCCATATGTAGAGGCTTTGCACACCATGGATCCCAGCCTGATAAAGCCTGATGAGAATTCAGTGGCCCTATAGAGAGCATTTTCTCTTCCTATCCCAGATTCATTCCTAGTTGAGCCTCAGACTCAGGGTTTGACTCCAGCCCCTACCAGCGCTACTTCAGCCACTGCAGAGACTACACCAGCTATTGAGATTGAGTCTATGCCATCCTTCGGTACTCTAGCACCAGCAACATCCATATTACAGGTTGATTCTCTTATTTCTGCTATTACTTTTCAGGCACTGGTGCATAGGGTGGCTATAGCAGTGTCCAAGCTATAGGCTTTAGCAGCATAAGTCAGATCTTGGATCAGCCAGGCTGTACGGGACTTGGAGGAGAGTATAAAGGTGTTTGCCCGCGATTTGGTTGCTGAGAGAACTAAAGCAGTGGATGCCCGAGTCGATGTTTCAAGGCGAGAGTCCAGCGGAGGCTTGAGAGTGTTCATCCAACTGACATAAGCATAGTGACTCAGGAGTTTGGCCAAATTTAAAGCTGACTTATTGCAGATGTTAGCAGCCCTGTTGCAGTCCCAGAGGTAGCACCGATGAGTGATGAGGTTTTTGATTAGTTTGCTGACCGCCCGCATGCTCACGGGAAGAGGCCCTTCGAGATAGATAACACAAACTTGATCCAGAAGAGGCCTAGACCTAATGACCCAGTAGCCTCGGAGGAGGAGTCAATGCCAGAGGAGATGGTGCAGGAGTCGATCTTGTTGGTGGCTATACAGAGAGATAGGGAGCAACAGACTTCACGTTGAGAGGGTAGCTCACATACAGCTGCGACCCAAGTTGCTGTGGAAGAGGTCGTGACCTAGGACCCTACTGACAAGATAGATACAAGTGCTTGAGCACCATGATGTTTGACTTTTTGACCCCAACCCTTATCTTTCATATATGGCTACTTTGTTCTTTTTGTCAGACAATATTTTTATCATATTGGTTTTTGGATTTGTTTAAATATTTTATGTTGGGTGTTTTTTTTACTTATGTTTTGGATATTAGTTTTTCAAATGATGTTTTATTTAATGTGTGTGTGCATACATAAATACATACATATATATATTTATATATATATATGTTTTCGTTATTTGTTTTTCGTTTGTCTTTACTTTGAGGACAAAGTATTCTATTTTGGTGGGTGTGGGAACTTATGGATTAAGTTGAAGTTTGAGTATCCTTGAGTCCATAACTTCCCCTATTTTTGATCCCAAGGTTTTCTTATCGTGATTCTTTTTCCTTGTGGATGCTTTAATTTTCTACTGAACCGGCATGTTTCGGTAGTGTATATACTGTGTAGGTACATAGTAGTATTATCACATAGTCTTTAAATGCTTTTTGAATTAATTTGAAATATTAGGTACCCTCAAAAGTTTTGAGATTGTTGCTTATTTATGCAATCATACATTTTGATTATCTGGTGATGTTTGTTCTGATTAAAATGTAAAGGTAAGTTGAGGCTTGAAGCATGACCTGTGGGTCTATACATGATTGTGTGTGTAATGCCATATGTGTTGTGAGCTTATTTTGCTGCATTCATGCGTGTATGGACTCAGAACTTGCCTTTTCACTCTAAAATTGGTCTGGTGATGTGGTTATTTGGAAGGTATCTTAGGCCTTTGTTCTTTTAGTGAGCCCACTTTTGCCTAAATGACCTACTAAATGTGTTAGTGAATCTCTTGTTCCAAAGTTTTGAGCTTCTCATGGACTCATTCTTTCTTGACACCTTATCAACTTAACCTTGTTTGATGAAATACCTAGATGTTGGCCCTGGTCTATCCTTGAATATGTGAACCTTGATTGAGGCTAAAAGCCTAAGTTGAGGGTGGCTACAAATTGTGGCCCTGGTTTGGCAATAGATGTTGTATTCCTCACCTCAGGCTACAAACCTAAGTTGAAGGTGTCCTTTATTATGGTAAAGTAATAAAAATAAGGTAATTGATTGGGAAAGAAAGAAATAAATGAATAATCATGAGCCAGATGACGAAAAAGAAAAAGAAAAGTTCCTTGAATTGAAGAAATTAGCAAAATATGAGTTCAGAAATAAGCACAGTTAAAAAAGAAAAAGAGGGCACCCAGGGAAAGTTTGAAATAGGAGAATAAGGGTTGATGTGTTGAAAATATTTGGGTGGTAAAGGTAAAAGTGTTGGTAAGCATGGTTCAATGATATCTTTTAGTCATTACTTGGCTAAAATGCCATACCAAAGGCCTATGAGCCTATGTTACAAGCCATTAAGTCGAAAGTGATCCAAATCCACTTCATCACCAAACCGGAAGATGAGTATAGAGGCAAGCCTATGGCGTTAGTCATTTTTCATGAATTTCAATTGTGAGAGGGAGAATGCTTCAATAGTCCCTGAATCCTAAATGCCTTTTAAGTGAGTAAGAGTGACTTCTTTTCTGTGAGGGCATTTGCACCACTTGATTAGAATATAACTATTCCTGTGATTGTGGATGGTTGATGCCCATCATTGTGTTTATTTTTTGCTTAGTAGCTTTGAAATCTTGTTTTGAAAATGAAAGTTGGGTACCTGAATTCAAGAAAATGATGTATATGCCATTAGTATGACAGCCATGTGTTTTTCATTGTTTGCTTAGATTGAGTCGTCGATTAAGGACAAGCAACAGTTCTAAGTTGAGGGTGTTGATGTGCTATCAAAATACAACACATTTGATGCCTAAAACAAGGAATTTTGTGAGTTCTTAATGCGACTTTGTATGGTTTTTATGTGTTTTTGTGTTGTTATTGTAGAAAATATTTGTTAGCATGATTTTGGAGAAAAATTGTAGATTTTTCTGAAGTACAAGACAAATGAGCTAACCAACGAGTCATAGCGCAAGCTACGAGTCGTACGGTGATATCGTAGCCAAAAATAGAGAGCAAAAATCAAATATCTGCCAAGTGGAGGTCATTCCTACGAGGCTACTCTATGAGTCATAGGTCTCACTTCAACTCATATAGGTGGACTCGTAGCAAGAAATAAAGAGCCAAAACTTTGGACCAAAAATTGAAGACCTAGACTACAAGAAGAGCATACGAGTCATAGCCCAAGAAATGACTCGTACCAGTTGAGTCCAAAATGCTAAGAACCTGATACAAGACCCTGATTAATGCTCGTAGGTCACCCTACAAGTCATACCTATGAGACGAACCAGATGCTTGCTGTCTTTTCTGTGTAATTTCTAGGGTAAATTTGTAAACAAAATAAAAACTTTAGGTTAGGGTTTTAAGAGAAAAGGAAAGATTCTAGATTTTTGAATATCACCTTTGAATATTCTCTCAAGAATATTTTAGGGTTCTAGCTTAGGTTTTTTTAAATTTTCTTGTGGAAAACCCACTTTGAGGGAGTGCAATTCTCATTTGTATTCTTTCTCAATATATCAAGCTTATGGTTTGCAACTTGTGGTACCTTTACTCTTCATTTCTTTGGGTAAAATTCTCAACTATGTCTTGTATTTACATTTTTGTTGATTTTGCCTTAGCCATGAGTAGCTAAGCACCCACAACTTGGGGTTGTGAGAACCATGGGTAGTTGACTTAAGATGACCTAGGTTTATTGCATTTTTATGATTGGGGTTTTGCATGCATTTTCTACTTGTCTTCATTATGATTGTTATTTTGTGGTGGCCACCATGAAACCCCGTCTGCAATCACAATCCCGACCAAGGTAGTGAGGAATAGGAAAAGAGAAGGGAAGTAGATGATAGGATTCGACTAATGTGTTCTTGTCTAATCAACCAAACCTGACCATAGGGAGGTTGACTGGGACAATAGGTAACGTTCAATTAGCACACCATAGTAGCCAACTAAGCGCCATGGTGAAATTCGACCTTCACCTTCACAAGAGGGCTGGAAGAACCTAAGTTACCATCCTGCATGGAAATCTGTAATTGTAGTCATGTTGTCTAGGGTAATCGAGTTAACGAACCATGGGGGACACAATTCTCAAGTTGTCCCTAAACTTGAGTGTTTTCTCATGTTGTAGTATAGTGTTTGTTTTTGTTTTGTTTTTGAATCACAAAACCCCCTTATTTATAGATTTTAGTTATAGATACTCAAAATGATTGATAGTGAGTTCTTGTAGTCAAACCCTGTATTCCCTATGGATTTGACCCTAACCTTCGATTAGGTTAATTGCTGACAGTGACCGCTTCTTATTGGAGCGTGAACATGAGTCACTAAGTTAGGGAATCATGGGGAACAAAATACTCTAGTTTCTCTCCATAATGGTTAAACTTTTGTTTTAGTTAGGTTTACTTTTCTACTTTTTATTACAAACCCCCCCTTCGGGAGATGAATTGGTTAATCATTCAAATTGCATCAATTGAATTCTCCTAAGTCTATCTATTCCATATGGGTTCGACCCTAACCTTGGTTATGTTCTATTTCTTGGCAATGACCATTTTATCCTAAACAAGGAGGTGTAACTTGGGCGACATCATTCCCAGATCCCTCTCATGATGATATTTTTACATTCAATGCTTTAGACTATGATAAATTCCTCTCTCATAAGACATTTAAATACCATGCTCAATACCATATGCTTGCTCTTATACTCATGACTATGACCTTTGACTACTTGGACTAGGATCACTTTAGGACTTGATTGGTTTGTAATGTAGGCTCAGGGGGCTTTGGTATAATATTTTGGGAACATAGTGAGTAAAGGTCCTCCTTGACTCTGCATTTTCTATACTTTTGCGATATAAGCACTTTCATTTTTCACCTCATTCTCCCTTTTTCCTATTTCAAGCTTTTCTAGGTTCTTTATTCTCAATTTTCAGCTTTTTGCTTTTTGTTTTCACAACCTTTTACTTTTTAACTTTCTGATTAGGCATCACTCATTTTTCTTACACCTAGAACACATTTTTATCCCCTTTTCATGTATCACTAGCTTCTCCTTCATTTTTTGTTTACCTTACACTAGCCACCCTCCACTTAGGTTTTTGGCTTGAGTTGAGGTTTACAATATCCAACCTAGGAACCAAATTTTGATAGCCACCCTCAACTTAAGTTTTTTTGCGTCAGTCAAGGTGCACAATGTTCAAGGAAAGACTAGGGCCAACTTTAGGATTTCATATCTACTAAGGCTAGGTAACATAGGTTTTTACAAAGAAGGGGTATATGTAAGGCTCAAATAGTAGGATCAAGGATACATTATACATTTGGTTAGTTATTTAGTCCAAGTGGACTTGTATGAACAACATCCTAACCTCCTTTTCTAACCAACTAATCTACAGTCTAAGTCAAAGTAACATGACAAGTTCTGAATTGAAGCACAGTATATGGGTGATCCTCTTTCTCCATTTTTGTTTACTCCAGGTGCTAAGGTACTATCCTAAAGCTTGAATGCACTCCATATTGATCAACTTTATAATGTTCTTTTTTGTCGAACTTAGGGAACCTCAAATTAACCACCTCAATTTTTCGGATGACATCATCATATTTGGGTCTACTGATAGAGGGTCCTTAAAGTTAATTATGAACACATTTGCTGCTTGTTAGGAGGTCTCAGATCAATTTGTGAATGAAGAGAAGCGTCATTTCATGCTTACTTCTAAGACCCTTCCCGCTATTGTTGATCTTATACACTCGATGCTTGTTTTCTCCAAAAAGGATAGTCCTAACAGTTATCTAGGTTGTCCATTATACATTGGTGGTTAGAGAATCATTTATTACTCTGAGTTGTTGGCATGGTGGTCAAGAGAATCAGTGGTTGGCAGTTTTAAGATTCTCAATTTTGGTGGTAAGGAAACTTTGTTCAAACATGTTCTCTTATTTAGCCCTATCCATACTCTTTCAGCTATATCTCCCCCCAAAACTACCCTCAAGTATATAAAAATATTTTTG
>JAPFFP010071028.1:0-24279 GCA_026153255.1 Solanum medicagineum
TTACTATTCTAGTCGTGCCAGCGTGGTTTCGTTCACCAGTTCCCGGGCCGGTTATTATCGTGCGCGTACATGGTTATGTGAATACATGTGTATTTTTCAAGGTAAATGTGGTAGCAGGACACGGTTGACATCAGGACACGTGGGCACAGAGACGGCGATATGTAACGCCTGTAGCTCACCTATTCCATGCAGTGATTGCAGGGATGGCGATACGTAACGCCTGCATTTCACTTACACTGTACCTGTCCTGTGGTGTGAGTACAGGGACGACGATATGTAACGCCTGTATCTCACCCATTCTACCTCAATTCCATGATGTGACTACAGGGACGGCGATATGTAACGCCTGTAGCTCACCCCAAGACAGATGAGCTTGCGAAAGGACTGTATCGGTATGTATGGTGGGTTTCTTGGTAAAGAAGTATTCTAATGTTGCATTGACGTAGTCTTATCTCTACTGTATTTGGCTAACATTGTTCAGGTTTACACTTACTACTTTGCATACTCAGTACCTATTCTATACTAACCCCCTTGTGTGGGGCTGCGTTTCATGCCCGCAGGTACATACGCACAGGTGAGAGAGTCTCCCCGCTAGGATTCATCATCTACCGGCACTGCGCTCCTTTATTTCAGGAGCAATCTTTTAGGTATATACACCAGGATTTACACTTTTGTTATTACATAGTCGGTGATACTTTTGAGGGTACTGCGGGGCCCTGTCCCGTCAAATGTTTATTCTGTTATGTAGAGGCCGGTGGACACGTGTGGGAGTAGCCAGGGTAGCGTGTGATGTGACCGTGTATGTATGATACTCTATTAGGCGGCAGGACCGCAGCGGTGACCTTGTCGGCCCGCATTAGTTGTATATATTTATGTGTGTATGTGTTATTGTGCATTCTGGTAGCTGCTGCAGGTATGGATAGGGTATAGAAACAGAGGAAACTCTGCCGAAATTTCGGTAGAATTTCGTAAGCTTAACTTGGGATTTTTTTTGTGATGTGACAGTGGGTTGAGTGCCTAATCGGCACAAGTCATGGTACCCGGGGTGGGCCTTGACAGGTAGAGTGCATGCATATCTCACTTTTATCTCATAAAGGTAGAGAGACTATTTTCAGAAAATTTTCGGCCCAGTACTGCACATCTAAATAGGTACAAAAAAGGAAAAACTGTTGAAATATTGGTCACATTCTATGGATAGTGGTCCGTAACTTCCATGACCTCCATGGATGTGGTTGTAACTTCCATGGAAGTTAAAAACTACCACTACATCCACTATCCATGGAAGTTACATAACTACATCCACTAATCCACTACTTCTCCAACTTCCCAACTACACTACTCCACTAATCTTCAACTCCCACTAACTTCCCACTAACCACTAACTCCCCACTACTATTCTTGATAGTGGAATAATTATAAATAGGGGTGCATCTGATTAAAGGTCCCTAAGCATAAATCTCTTTTTACACTCCACACTATCTTGAGTGACGTTTGAGTGCTTAAAAGACTTACTGGAAAGTGGAAAGCAAACAACGATGACTCTGTACACCCCGTAAAATTATCGAAACGCCTCTAAAATGTATCATGTGCACAATGCATCTTTCAAAGCTCCAATGGGAAATTCGAGTTCGAATTCGAGATCAGCGCGAAAAATCGAGTGGGATTATGGTCTCGACTCTATTGAAGAGCAACCGAGTCGAAAAATAATTTTTGCTAATGAATGCAGGGATAGTATCTGTCTATGCCACTGGCATGACGCGGAAGGGGTGCGGAGTAACACACTACTTTTTTTTTTGACGGGAATCGAAAATTCCAAAAATTCACGAAAATATACTGGTCCTCACCCCTGGCATGTCTCGGACCAATACAAATTTTCTAACATATTTTCTTTTGAATATGGGAAGAGTATTTTTGGTATGATCAACTTATTTTAATATCCCAAAACGTATTTCTAAGCCTAAATTCGTATGAAAGGGTTTCACAAAACCCGTTTTTCCTAAGTCCAAACGAAAGAAACTGAGAGAAGAAGAAAAGAGAAAGAGGAGGGTTTCAAAGTCCAGGGCCAATTTCGTGAAAAAAGTTGGGAATTCTTTAATTTCAGGTATGTAAAGGCTACCCAAAACATAAGGTTGTTCTCCCATGTTCCCCCATGATTGAATTGCGTTGATAGTTGATAGATGATGGGTTTATGTTACGATTTCTTGAATGCTATCTTGAGAATTACTATTATTCTACATGTATTTTCGTAAGTAGATGGCCATTATAACTTTAATTATGTATTCAATTGATTTATTGAGCTATTGTGTATATTATGCATGTTTAATTGTTAAAAAATCCATGAATGAAGCTAGGGGTTGATGTCTAGAGCCCGACTGTCATATGTATGCATGATTTATGTGGTATGGGTCTTGATATAAGCAAATACTGATGATAATATGCTGAAATTGATGGAGTGTGAGTCCCTTAGAGTCTTTAAGAGGTCACACATGAGTTTTAAAGAATGATCCTGATATTTCTGAGTTGAGAGATGATAATATGAGACGATGTCTTGTCCAAAAGAGACTAAGCGATGAGAAAACTTTGATGTTGATGTTTATCAGCATGTTAAGTCCTGGGAGGAGTACTGAGAACCAAAAAAGAGTAAGGGTGAGTTTCACTCACACTCATTAACTACGTGGCCAGTTTAAGAGAAGATTGGACCGTGAGAACAAATATTTCGTTAGTCCCAAAAGAGGACTTGATGTTATTATAAACCCCCTAATATACGCCCTTTTACCCTAGTAAGGTATTGGGAAGATATCGTAACGATCACTTTTTTATACCATCACCAGCTCATAGGTGGAGGGTGAAGGTTCGAGAAACTCCCAGATAGGTCCTCTAATGATAGTACTCTGATGTTGATGTGATAGTATGAGTCTTGATTGAGGGTGATGATAGATTTCTATTCCTTATCTTCAGTTGGGGTTGAATGATTGATGACCTGATGTTATTTCATATTGTATAGCCTGTATTATTTGCTTTAGCCCATTTTGCATATAGTACATTCCACGTACTAATGCCCCTTTGGCGCTGCATCGTATAGATTCGGTAGATAGAGGACTTCAGCAGCCTAATCGTTGAGGTTTAGAGCTTCTTGATTTTTGATCTTGGTGAGTCCTCCCCTGCATTCAGAGGATGGTTATTTCTTTCACTTCATGGAAATCCCATTATAACTCGTGTGTTACGTTTATTTCCTAGAAAATGCCACCAAAGAGAACAGTTGCTCAGAGAGATGCCGCAGCCCAAGATGCTGAGAATACGTAACCTGAGGCCCCAGTCCAGACAGAGGCAAGGAGACAGGGGCGGCCTGCTAGGACTGCTGAGCTCCCACATGCGCCCCGTGCTTAGCCCCAGCTAGCTCCCAGCACTGAGGCAAAGTTTAGGGGAGCCATCACCATGTTGACTCAGTTGGTGGCCTCCCATGGTAATACTCGAGGTCTACAAGCTCCCAGCTCTAGCTCACAGGAGCCCTCTGCTATAACCTGACTCAGAGATTTCTTAAGGATGAACCCGCCAGTGTATACGGGGTCTAAGGTTGAGGAGGACCTGCAGAACTTCATTGATGAAATGTATAAGGTCCTGAAAGTGATGCATGCTGATGAGATTGAGGGCGTGGAGCTTGCTTTCTACCAATTGAAGGATGTCGGTAATGTTTGTTACAACCAATAAGAGGAGAGTAGGGGTGACAATGTAGAGCCTGCAACATGGGAGGAGTATGAAACTGCCTTCCTTGACCACTTCTTTCCTCAAAAGTTGAGGGAGGCAAACATGGATGACTTCGTAAACCTAAAGCAATGAGGGATGATGGTTAAGGAGTACAACCTTAAGTTTATTAAGTTGTTCAGATATGCACTGGATATGGTAGAAGATATGAAGGCAAGGATGAGGAAGTTTGTGTCTGGTCTGGCAAGACATGTGCAAAAAGAGTGCAAGGCAACCTTATTGCTGGCATGGATATCTCCAGAATTATGGTGTATGCCCAGCAGAAAGAGGAGGATAAGAGAAGATATAGGGAGGAGTAGGTGAACAGAAAGCAAAAATCAGTAGGACATGAGCCTAGCCAATAGAGGCAAAATAAGGGTGACGAGTCCTACTTCCAGAAAAGATCATCTCATCATGCACCTTTTATAGTGAGTGCAACCATTCAGCCAAATAGGTATGATCATAAGTCTCAAGGATTCTAGAATTTTAGGGCTCAAGGTGCCCAATCTCAGGCCATTGTGACTCAAGGCCCGAAGGGAAAGCCACCCTATGGCAATTGTGGGAAGCTCCATCTGGGTAGGGGTCATTTTTGCATGGATGCTTGCTTCCTATGTGGGTAGATGGGTCACTTCCAGGATGAGTGCCTGAAGAGGAAACGAGGTGAAGAAGGCAATAGAGCACAGTCCTCTATAACACACCCAAGCTAGCGGTTAGCAGAGGGGTAATACACAGGTATAAGAGAAAAGGGCAATAGAGCACAACCTTTATGCTATGGGTAATCGACAGGATAAGGAAGTTGCACCAGATGTTGTTACAGATATGCTTCGAGTCTTTACCTTTGATTATTATTCATTGCATGATCTGGGTGCCACCTTATCTTTTGTGACTCCTTATGTGGCTAGTAAGTTTGGGATTCTTCCAAAGTGTTTGCTTGAACCTTTTGCTATTTCCACTCCTACTAGCGAGTTTATCTTAGATGAGAGAGATTATAGGGATTGTACAGTGTCCATTTATCATAGAGACACCTTAGCTGACTTGGTAGAATTGGAGATGGTTGACTTTGATGTGATACTGGGCATGGAATGGCTTCACGCCTGTTATGCTTCTGTTGACTGTAGAACCTGAATTGTCAAGTTCTAATTTCCTAATGAACTTGTCTTAGAATGGAAAGGGAGTTCTACTGCCCCTAAGGGCAAGTTTATCTCTTATCTTAGAGCCAGAATGTTGATCTCCAAAGGTTGCATTTATCACCTCGTGCGAGTTAAGTCTGATGATGTTGAATCTTCTACTCTTGAGTTAGTCTTGATTTTGAATGAGTTTCCTGATGATCTACCCGGAGTGCCCTCCTGATAGGGAGATTGGCTTGGGATTTCCCGAGACCCAACCCATTTCAATTCCACCTTATAGAATGGCCCTGCAGAGTTGAAAGAATTCAAAGAATAATTGAAGGACTTGTTAGAGAAGGGTTTCATAAGGCCTAGTGTCTCTCCTTGGGGTGCTCCTATCCTATTCATGCGTAAGAAAGATGGATCCATCAGAATGTGCATAGACTATCGGCAACAGAACAAGGTCACAATAAAGAATAAGTATCCTCTTCCCAGGATAGATGATCTATTTGGCCAACTCCAGGGTGCTACTTGTTTCTCCAAGATATAGTATAGATCAGATTACCATCAGTTGAAGGTGAGGGAAAGTGATATTCCAAAGATTGACTTTAGGACATATGGCCATTTTGAGTTCTTGGTCATGTCCTTCGGGTTGACAAATGCACTAACAACTTTCATGGATTTGATGAACAGAGTGTTTAGACCATATCTTGATATTTTTGTGATCGTGTTTATTGATGATATTCTGGTGTATTCCAAAGATGAATAGGGGAATCCTAATCATCTTGGAGTGGTTTTGCAAACACTCAAAGAGCATGACTTGTATGCGAAATTCTCAAAGTGTGAGTTTTGGATCAAATATGTGGCCTTCCTTGGGCATGTTATTTCGGGAGATGGTATTCGGGTGGATACTTAGAAAATTGAGGTAGTGAAGAACTGGCCTAGACCAGCTTCTCCGATGGAAATAAGAAACTTCTTGGGTTTGGCAGGCTACTATCGTAGATTTATTGAGGGCTTCTCTTCTTTGACTAAGCTAACTCAGAAGAAAGACAAATTTCAGTGGTCTAAGGAATGTGAAAAGAGTTTACAAGAGTTGAAGACTAGATTGACTACAACACTAGTTTTGACCTTGCCAGATGGGACAAGAGACTTCGTGATCTACTGTGATGCGTGCAGAGTTGGATTGGGTTTTGTGATTATGCAGAGAGGGAAGGTGATAGCTTATGCATCCAAATAACTTAAGACCCATGAGAAGAATTATCCTACTCATGATCTCGAGTTGGCAGCAACTGTATCGCACTTATGATCTGGCGTCACTACTTGAATGGAGTGCATGTGGATGTGTTCACTGACCATAAAAGTTAACAATATGTATTCAGTCAGAAAGAGCTCAACCTCCGGCAGAGGAGATGGTTGCAATTGCTCAAAGACTATGACATAATCATTCTCTACTACCCAGGTAAGGCTAATATTGTTGCTAATGCTCTTAGTAGGTTGTCTATGGGTAGCACTGCCATATGGAGGAAGGAAAGAGAGAATTGGCTAAGGAAGTTCATAGACTGACCCGATTGGGAGTTCAACTTGAGGAGAACAATGAAGGTCGGGTTAATGTTCAGAATGGGTCTTCTTCATCCTTACTGTCCGAAGTGAAGGAAAAGCAAGACCAAGACCCTCTCTTGTTCCAATTGAAAGAAACGGTTCACAAGCAGAAGGTGATGGTTTTCTCCATAGGGGGAGATGAGGTGTTGAAATATCAAGGAAGATTGTGTGTGCTCGATGTTGATGGTGTTCGAGAGAGACTCATGGCCGAAGCTCATAGCTCCAGATATTCTATTCTCCTCGGTTCTACTAAGATGTATCACAACTTGAGAGAAGTCTATTGGTGGAATGGGATGAAGAGGGACATTGCTGAATTCATCTCTAAGTGTCCTAATCGTCAACAGGTCAACGTTAAACACTAGAGACAGTGGACTGGCTCAGAATTTTGAAATTCCAGAATGGAATGGGAGATAATCAACATGGATTTCATTACCGGCTTACGAAGAACCCGAAAGCAGCACGATTCGATATGGGTAATTGTGGATAGAATGACTAAATCATCCCACTTCTTGGCAGTCAAGACAACTAATATGGCTGAGGAGTACGCCCGACTATATATTCGAGATATTATGAGGTTGCATAGGGTTCCCTTGTCCATCATCTCGGACAGAGGAGCTCAATTCACCTCTCAATTTTGGAGATCTTTTCAGAAAGGATTGGATGTGAAAGTACATCTGAGCACAACTTTTCACCCTCAAACAGATGGACAGGCAGAGCACACCATTCAGTCTTTGGAGGATATGTTGAGAGCTTGCGTCATCGACTTCAAGAGGAATTGGGATGATCATCTTCCATTGATTGAGTTTGCGTACAACAATAGCTACCATGCCAGCATTCAGAAGGCCCCTTTTGAGGCATTGTATGGGAGGAGGTGTAGATCATCAATGGGTGGTTTGAGGTTGGCGAAGATGAGTTGATTGGACCTGATCTTGTCCACCTGTCCAAGAAGAAGGTAAAGGTCATCGAAGAAAGGTTGAAGACAACACAAAGTCGTCAGAAGTCTTACACGGATGTGAGAAGAAGAGACTTGGAGTTTGAGGTGGATGATTGGGTGTACTTGAACGTATCACATGAAGGGTTTCATGAGGTTTGGCAAGAAGGGAAAGTTAAGTCCACGCTATATCGGATCATACCAGATCGTGAGGAGGATTGTGAGAGTTGCTTATGAGCTAGACTTGCCTTCCGAGCTAGATGGTGTTCATCCGGTGGTTCATGTGTCAATGCTGAAGAAGTGCTTGGGAGATCCTTCTTTAGAAATTCCTATTGAAAGTACGGGAGTAAAGGATTGCTTGTCCTATGAGAAAATTCCAGTCCAAATCCTTGATCAACAAGTTTGTAAGCTGAGGAACAAAGCGATAGCCTCCGTCAAGGTTCTATGGAGGATCAAGTTATTGTAAAAGCTGCGTCGGAAGCTGAGGAATCGATGAAACTCAAATACCCGTACCTATTCATGCCGAATGACGATAAAGTTGAAGGTAATGTCCCTATCCTTAATTCTATTGAAGTTCCTTTCTTGACTTGATGTACTCAAGTGATGGACAGATGAGAGTTTGAGGGTTCCCCAATGAGTAATGAGATGATTTTTAAGGTTACTCATGCTTTATTCTAACACTACTCTTCATTTGAGGACGAATGATCCAAAGGGGGAGATGATGTAACATCCCGTAAAATTATTGAAACGCCCCTAAAATATATCGTACGCCTAACACTTCTTCCAAACCTTCAATGAGAAATCCGAGACCAGATTTGTGATCAACGCGAAAAATCGAGTGGGAAAATGGTCTCGATCTAATTTAAGAGCAACCGAGTCCACAAATAATTATTGCTAATTAATGCTAGGACAGTGTGTGTTTGCGCCCCTGGCGCGACGCGGAGGGGGCGTAGAGTAACACTTTTTTTTTAATTTTTTCAACAGGAATTGAAAATTCTAAAAATTCTTGAAAATATACTGGTTAGTTCCCCTGGCGCATCGCAGACCAGTACATTTCTTACATTTTTCTTTTAAATACGGGAAGGGTATTTTGGGTATTCTCAACCTATTTTAATATCTCAAAACATATTTCTAAGCCTAAATTCATAGGAAAGGGTTTCACAAAACCCATTTTCCTAAGTCCAAACGCGAGAAACTGAGAGAAGGAGAAAAAAGAAACAGGAGGGTTTCAAAGTCCAGGGCCAAATTCGTGAAGAAAGTTGGAAATTCTTCAATCCCAGGTATGTAAAGGCTACCCAGAACATGAGATTGTTCTGCCATGTGCCCCTATGATTGAATTAGGTTGATTGTTGATAGATGATGGGTTTATGTTACGATTTCTTGAATGTTATCTTGAGAATTACTATTATTTTATATGTATTTCCATAAGTAGATGACCCTCGTAACTTTAATTATGTATTCAACTTATTTATTGAGTTGTTGTGTATACTATGCATGTTTAATTATTAAAGAATCCAAGAATAAAGCTAGCAGTTGATGTCTAGAGCCCAGATGTCATATGGATGCATGATTGATGTGGTCTGGGTCACGATTTAAGTGAATACTGATTATAATGTGTTGAAATTGATGGAGTGTGAGTCCTTTAGAGTTTTTAAGAGGTCAACATGAGTTTTAAAGAATGATCATAATATTTCTGAGTTTAGAGATGATGATATGAGATGATGTCTTATCCAAAAGAGACTAAACGATGAGAAAACTTTGATGTTGATGTTTATCAGCATGTTGACTCTTGGGAGGAGCGTTGAGTACCGAAAATGAATAAGAGTGAGTTCCATTCGCACTCATTTACTACGTGGTTAGAGTAGAAGAGGATTGGACTATGAGAATGGATATTTCCTTAGTCCTAAAAGCGGACTTGATGTTATTATAAACCCCCGATGTACGCCCTTTTACCCCGGTAAGGTACTGGGCGGATGCCGCAACGACATCACTTCATTGTACTATCACCGGCTCATAGGTGGTGGGTGTAGGTCTGATAAACTCCCAGATAGGTCCTCTAATGATAGTGCTCTAATGTTGATGTGATAGTATGAGTCTTGATTGAGAGTAATGTGATAGAGTTCTATTCCTTTTCTTGAGTTGACG
Source organism: Solanum medicagineum (assembly GCA_026153255.1). Lineage (NCBI taxonomy): Eukaryota > Viridiplantae > Streptophyta > Magnoliopsida > Solanales > Solanaceae > Solanum > Solanum medicagineum. Next base: position 9,523 of record JAPFFP010071028.1, read on the forward strand.
TTAAGTGATTGATATACAGATGTTATTTCATATTGTATAGCCTGTATTGTTTACTTTAGCATATTTTGCATACAGTACATTCCACATACTAACGCCCCTTTAGTGCTGCATCATTTTATGATGCAGATTCGGTAGACAGAGGACTTCAACAGCCTAATCGTTAAGGTTCAACGCTTCTTGATTTCAGATCGTGGTGAGTCCTTCCCCGCATTTGGAGGTTGGTTATTTCTTTAGCTTTATTGAATAATTTTACTTTGATTGTGGTAGTCATGGCCTGTCTTGGTACCATCTTAGATAGTAGATAGATGCTTCATAGACGTAGACGGATGACGTTTGATGTTGGGGTTCCTTTCCCCCTTTTGTTGTACTTTTATATTAAGTTTGTTTCCTTTATGTTGCTTCATATGATGGATGTTGATGATGGGTCTGACAGCCAACTGTTAGTTAGAATATTCTTGAATATCTTCCGCAAATGAATTGATTGAAAGAATGCAATGAGACTAGATGGTTCGCTTGGGGGCTAGCACTAGTTTTCGAGTGCCAGTTACGCCTAGGGTACCCTTCCAGAGCATGATAGATTCTGACTACACTGCCAACAATGGCTCGAGGTATACTGATCTACTATTCTACTACACTATTGCTCTATGTTTAGTTACATTTGGTATCAGAACAATTGTTGTGTCTCTGCATTTTTGATTTTTCGGATCTGCAAAAATCATTCAAAAATGGACCTTATATTTTAGATCTTATTTTAAAACTTTTGATACAACCTAATGTTAGATATCTTATGAAAATCAGTTTTCAAACAGTCATATTGATTTTAAACATTGTCTGTGGTTGCATACTAAATTATTGTATGAGTTCTTCTTTATCTATCAAACACAACTATGAGATTTGATGTCTAAGTGATCTTTATAATTTTATTTAATTATATATATATATATTATGTTTGGGATCACATAAGATATAGATGTTAAATCAAAATAATGTCTAAGTCATCTATAATATATTTGATTAAAGATTAGACACAACATCTTTAATTGAATAAAATTATAAAAGTTGATCATATAAATAAATTTTAGACATTAAATTGTGATTAATCATGCATGATATAATAACTTAATTTCTTTGTTATTTTTGCATGATTAATTAAGATGAAATGTTAAACACTCTTCATAATTACCTACAGGAATTATGAATGAGAGTTTAATAATTTTATCATAAAGATAGAATATCATGCTAGTAAATTGATAATTCTATCGTAATGTGTGAATCTAATTTGAATTAAAAACTTAGCCCACAGGCAATTTTTATGTCAGTAGATTCAATTTTACTTGCCTCAAATTTATTAAGCATGTATATATATGTTTTGCAGTTATGTATCCTGCAAATTTCTCTGATATTTGTGATATTCCAGAATTCAACGGTGAGAACCATAAGATCTGGAAGGAGAGAATTCTTCTTCACTTAGGGTACATGGACATTGATTATGCTATTAGGAAAGACGAAACACCTATTAATGATATCAGCACTCAAGATGAGATTGCTCTTCACTAACAATGGGAACGCTCTAACCATTTGAGTGTTATGTTCATTAAGATCAAAATCTTTGCTGGATTCGTGGTTCTGTCGAACAGTATAATAATGTCAAGGCATCACTGAAGGCTATTGATGAACAATTTGAGACTTCAGATAAGGCTCTTACCAGCACCTTAATTGTGAAATTCTCATCAATGAGGCTCACTAGTGTAAGAGGTGTACGTGACCACGTCATGAAAATGGGAGATCTAACGGCTCAATTAAAAACTCTTGAGGTTGAAATGTCTGAAACTTTTATTTTGCACTATATTTTGAATACTCTGCCTGCTTAGTATGGTCCTTTCAAGATCTCTTATAGCACACATAAAAATAAATGGTCTATTAATGAACTTATGACCATGTGTGTTCAAGAGGAAGACCGACTACTGATGGAAACAGGAGAAAGTGCACTCCTGACTACTCAAGGAAAGAAGACCAATCAAGCCAATAAAAAGTGAAAAGGAAAGGTGCCACTTGAAACTAACATTAAGAAAGAATCCAAGTGTCGCTTCTGTAAAAAGAAGTGGCACATAAGAAAGGATTGTGTTAAGTTTCACCAATGGCTTTTTAAGAAAGTTAGTTCAATTTTTCTTGTTTGTTATGAAGCTTATATGATTGATGTTAATCATAACACATGGTGGATTGATTCTACTTCTACAATCCATATTACAAATTTCTTGCAGGATAAACTTGCGGAAGCCAGTGGGAGCTGCGCGAAACATCTATTCTGGAAACAAGATGCAGTCACATGTGGAAGCTATTGGAACATGCAATTTAGTTCTAAGTAGTGGTTTTGTTTTAGAGTTAAAAAACCTTTTATGTTCCTAATTTTTCTAGGAATTTAATTTTAGTATCAAGACTTGTACCTTTGGGATACTCCTTCCTTTTAGAAGGAGATTCCAAACTATTTTATAAATCTAAACTTATTGGATATGGTATATTGTCTAATGGTCTTTACTCTCTCCATTTACTAAATGATTCCACTCATAATGTTATACATGTCCAAGCTAGTATTAGACGATGTGTTATGAATGAAAATTCCTCTATTTTATTGTCATGTCCTGAGCCTCTACCCTGGACGTGGCCGACACTCAGGAACCATTAGGTTCCCAAGCAAACTACTTGACTTAACTCACTTATTCAATTAGCAGAAGATTTAATAAAACAAAGAAAGTACTCAAGTGGGCATGCAAATTCTCATGTAAAATAATTTATGTCTTGTGTTAAAATTACTCAATATTCAGTTGAAGTAAATAATAATAGTTCTTCAAAATTGATTCTAAAAGTAAGACAGATTCTACTATTCTCTAACTCGGTCTATGAAGCCTCTATCAACTCATAAGAAGGTGCCAAGACATGTTCAAGGCTGCCTTAAGACAAAAGAAAAATAATAAACTAAAATAAAAGGGTTCCTCCGAAAGTAAGGACGTCTCACCACTGCCTGCGAATGAATAGATCTTTAACGAAGTGCTTGCTGAGGATCTCTAAAGGCTGTACCTGCATCACCAAATGATGTAGCGTTGAGTGGCATCATTACGTGGAATATACAGTATATAAGATGGCCAAAAGGTACTAAGAACAGGATACTCACTTTAAAAATTGAATTGTTAGATATCTTAATTGACAAAAGTATGTCATGCAAGTAAAACATATGTTTTTGAACTTTTTTAAAAGTGCAACTTAATATAAAGAAATACTAACTTTAATGCATTAATGAGCACAACTCAATATATAAAAATTATGCTACTCAAATGCTTAGCTCTGCAAATAGCTCAACTCAATTAAATATGCAAACATAATAAATAGAAATATTTTAATAAAGAAATAATAAATCTTAGTGTGTAAAATAATAAACTTTACTTCTTGGGGAGTTTATCTAACCGACAACCATCATTATGAGATTCATGATGATTCAACATCTTGCCCACCCTGCTTGAGCCATCCTATACTTTACAAGGATAAGGGATGAAATCTAAGGGAATGGATCCACACCAAAACTGGGCCATCTCAGTGGCAAGTGAAAGTTGTACACTAGGTACAATCCTATCCTACACTGGCTACATAGTTTATCAGTTCAAATTATTATTACTCTCACTCATATAGGTTCTCAATACTACTCCCAAAAGCATTAATTATATGCTCATACATAAGAGAATATTCTTCTCAAAGTATTACTTTCTTCTCTTTGGGACTTATCCCAACTTACCATTCTCTTAACTTTTCTCAAAACTGTCTAAAATCATAGGCTTCAAGCTTCACTATTCATAAAATACTTATGCTAACACCTTACTTGAGTTTAAGGAAAGATTTTGAACTTCATAGATATTCGTAGTAACTTTAGGGCTTAACTAATTTAACAATTAAAAGTAGTATCTCAACTTAAGACCCCAATTTAGTAGAAAAATTTAGTAAATCTCATGCTTTTATTCAAAACTCATTAAATCATGCATTATCTCATCAAAATATGTTCCTTAAAATATAATTCTTTGGACTCAGTAAAATACATATATAATATTAGTTTAAATTACTCTTTCAACAATGCATATAAAGTCATCATCTTTACTAGAACATGCAAAATCTTTATTAAAAATACTTGTTTAATGCATGAAAAATTGTAAATCTCAATATCAAAGAATATATAGGAAAACCATGATCATCGACTTTATTATGGTTCATGGGAAAGTATCTAGGAATAAAAATTTCAACAATATAAAATGTAAAAATAATAACAATCTCAGTGCATGGAAGAGGAATTAGCTCATTTAGTATTCAAGACTTAGGTTAAGACTCTACTTGAACTCAATTATGGAGAATTAACATGTGAGGCGCATGGATGAACTCAATCCAATCCTATGAGTAGCCTTACATACCTGGAAAGTTGATATTACAATCGAAATTTGATGAGTACTAGCTTTCTTAGAGAAAATCGTCGATCTTGGTAGTTCTTTTAAAGTGAAAGAACTTGAAAGTACATTGGTTGAAGGAATTCTCTTTTATTATTTAATTCTTGACTTAGAATCTTTAGGGTTCTAGATGAAGAACCCTAATTCTTTAAAAAGAAGAATGAAGAAATCTTTTCTTCAGATTCTTGAATTTGTTTTCTTGAAACCCTAGGTTATGATTTAATATCCTACTAGAGATTCATGATATATAAAGAAATTTAGGTTGGGTAGCTTGAAATTTATAAAGAATAACTTACCTTGATGGTGAATCTTGAAAGCTAATCCTAAGTTGATGACTTTCTTGATAATTCTTGAGCATTTATGTTTAGGAGTGAAGGAGAGGGTTTTTAATTATGAAAAGTAATGGTATATGCGGTTTAGGACTTTAAATAGATCCCAAAGGTTTTAGGATAAAATTACCCTCAAAACAAAAAGAAAAAAAGTAATTAGCTTAACTAGTGAGGGTTCGCGACGCGCTCCAGGGACGGACTTTCAGACAGCTTCGTACTCCTTCACTAGAATGGTCATAACTTTCTAATCAAAACTTTGATTAAGGCAAAATTGGATGCGTTGGAAAGTCAATTCAATTATCTTATATTATGGGTCACTTAATTCATTACACTTTAGGAGATATGACCATTTGAAGTTGACCTTTCTATCTACTCATGCGAAAACTTAGTTGGTAGAGATTCTTTGGACTTGGCTTGATATAGAAGATCCCTTATACTCATTTATTGAACTTGGGAGGGGTTGGGGAATGACCAAAAGGCCATTACCATAAAAAGAAACAAAATTTCACTCCATTACATCATGTCTGCATCGCGCCAAGGGCGCGGACATGTGTATTTTTGCGAAAGTTCTCAACATACATTCTTTCTAGGAAATTTAAGAAAATCCCAAGTGTAAGTGTGCGCCCCAGGCACGTCGCGCCTTGGGTGCAAACTCACACTCTCCAAGATTTAATTATAAAAAATTATTTTCAGACCCCGTTGCTCTAAAATCAGGTCGAGGCCATTTCCCCACTCTATTTTTTGTGTTGATCGCAAATCCGGTCTTGGAATTTTCGTTGGAACTTGAGAATAAATGTTATGCACACGATTCTATTTTAGGGGTATTTCATTAATTTTCATTGGGTGTTACATTATCCACACCTTGGGATTATTCGTCCTTGAATGATGAGTAAATTGGGAGACCCATCAACTATGAATACTATTAAGAACTCAAATACTCGAATATTCATTCTTAAGGATAGACTTCAAACTCAATATCTAGAATTTAAACTTTATCACCGACATCGTTATTAGGCACGAATACCATCAAGGACTTGCATACTCAAGTATGTAGAGACTCAAGAAGAATATCAACTCAATAATAGAAATTCAACTCCATTATCACAATTCGCGAACACTCACTCTCTCCCATCACCCATAAATTATCCACTATCATCAACATTGTCATCAAGAATGGGAAGAGAATTACTAAAAGGGCTTCGAACAAAAATCATTAGTATGATTCAATCAAGAAACCTGATCTGAGAACATTCATAACCTAATATGATCTCCCTCGTCTTTCAAGGCTTATTTTGAGTTCATAAAACTATATATAGTGTAAAATTTATGTCATATCTTGTTCGACATAGGGCTAGAAACTCCTAGATCTGTGAGATAAGATCACTTCTCATCTCGAAACTCAACACGAACAGGAATCAACATGAGGTGCATGAGACTAAGCCATGGGTATGACAACCATACACCAGAAGGGAATAGAGTATCACCTCAACTGAAGGGTAAAGATCATACGGGATGGAAAAGAATTAATATCTCATCTTGATCAGCCCATCACTATCGAAAACACAAGATCTTCTTTGGTTTACCACTTCGTTATCTCCCCCTTAGCTCTCAAGGTCCTCTATCTAAATTCGGGAATCAATTTCCTCTACTAGGATGTAAGCATATACCTCCACCTGGTCATGGAATCACTACCCACAAGAATATCTTAAACTCTTCTGTTATGCTATAGTCGCATATATATAACTAGCCACTCAGACTCTTTCCAATAATATTACTCTTAGCTCCTTCCTATCTCTATGGGAATCTCTCTATATTTGCTATTCTTATGGCATACATAACCACTTCCCACAACTCTTACAATCTAACCTCCTCTTTTTAGTGCTTCTTCTTTAATTTACTATCTCCATCTAAGAGGTATCTCTAATCTACTCCTAGCACCACGTTCCTTGCCAGTCAACATCTCAATCGTTGAACACAGACTACAACAAGATTCTTAGGTCAAATCTCTAACAAGGACTATCATTATTGTCATCCTATCTCCCTCTTCACATCACTCCCTAAAATTTCAATCTTAGGGATTATTGCTACCATCTGTATCACACACTTACCTTGTATTATACCAACCTATAACTACTAGCTAACAATTTAGAAATATAGGCTTACTAAAGTCTCATATCAAATACTCGATCCACATCCTCTCTTCACAACTCATGTACCATTTACCCATCTAGTATGCCTTACATTATTATCTAGCTAAGCTCATCACTGTAGGAACCTTATGATACTCTCACATCGAAATCATAAGCTAGTTTAGGTCTAGTACTTCAGAAGTACTCTGTTTCCCTTATTTAACATCTATACTTCACCCTCGCTAAAAGAATATCAAAATACATTAACATCGACCTCTTTCTAGTTTTGAACATGTTCTAACACATTCTGACACTAACTGTCTCTCTCTATATACCTCATCATGACAATCATAGGGCACTTACTACTCTTTCATCAACTTAGGGAGATCGACTCATCACCTTACTTACCTAACTATCTCGTGCATTACTCTAACTACAAGCCTCAATTAGCCATTACTCTTGCTATCTCGTGCCTGTCTTTCCATCATTATCCTTTTAACTCTGGGATGATTCAATTCTACTCAAGGTTTATAAGACTTCACATCTCACTCTTAAGTGGTAGCATTAAACTCTCTAGAGACATAAATTTCTCTCTCATGGATCACGTCGGAAGCAAGTTTTGAAAAGACGGTCTGGGTATATCTAGAGCTAACTCAAATGCATGATTCATATAAGTAATAGTGCACTCTTTCTACTCAACAAGCTTACACACTAGTCGGCTTCCCTCAAGCCCGGTGCAGTCTTTCTACCATTCTAATTACTTATTCTGGGGTCCTCACCGGTAAGAGTTTGAACATTGCTACCTCTATCACCTCATGAACGGGGAATAGTCAAAAGGTTTAGAGCAACCCACAAATTATCATAGATTTCTTAGGGAATAGGTCTATCACATGATCTATAATATGAAAGAAGGGGAAACTTTCCTAAATGTAAATTGTCCCTCATCAATATAAGTAAGGCCCTCACAACCATAAATAAGTTCCTATAGACACATTGACACCCTAGGACACTTGAATTCTGTGCTCTAATACCAAGTTTTTAATGTATCAAGCCTACACCCTAGAAGTGGCCGACACTCAGAAATCATCGCTAGTTCCCAAGCGAACCACTTGACTCAACTCACTTATTCAATTAGCAGAAGATTTAATAAAACAAAAGAAAGTACTCAAGTTGGCATGCGAATTCTCATCTAAAATAATTTTATATTTTGTATTAAAATAACTCATTGTTTCTCTTGAAGTAAATAATAATAGTTCTTCAAAGTTGATTCTGAAAGTAAGGCAGACTCTATTATTCTCTAACTCGGTCTATGAAGCCTCTATGAACTCATAAGAAGGTGCCTAGACATGTTCAAGGCTGCCTTAATCCTCCGAAAGTAAGGACGTCTCACCATTGCCTGCAACTGAATAGATCTTCAACGAAGTGCTTGCTGAGGATCTCTAAAGGCTGTACCTGCATCACCAAATGATGCAACGCTGAGTGGCATCATTACGTGGAATATACGGTATATAAGATAGCCAAAATGTACTAAGAACAGGATACTCACTTTAAAAATTGAATTTTTAAATATCTTAATTGACAAAAGTATGTTATGCAAGTAAAACATATGTTTTTGAACTTGTTTAAAAGTGCAACTTAATATAAAGAAACACTAACTTTAATGCATTAATGAGCACAACTCAATATATAAAAATTATGCTACTCAAATGCTTAGCTCTGCAAATAGCTCAACTCAATTAAAAATGCAAACATAATAAAAAGAAATACTTTAATAAAGAAATAATAAATCTTAGTATGTAAAATAATAAACTTTACTTCTTGGGTTGTTTCTCTAATCGACAACCATCACTATGAGCTTCATGATGATACAACGTCTTGCCAGAGCTGCCAGAGACATCCCACGCTTTGCCAGGGTAAGGGTCGAAAACTAGGGGAGTGGATCCATCCCAAAATTGGGCCATCTCAGTGGCAAGTGAGGAGTTGTACTCTTGGTATAATCCTATCCTACGCTAGCTATGTAGTTTATGAGTTCGAATTATTATTACTCTCAGTCATATCGGTGCTCAATACTACTCCCAAAAGTATTAACTATATGCTCATACTTAGGAGAATATTCTTGCTCAAAGTATTACTTTCTTCTCTTTGGGACCTAGCCCAACTTAGCATTCTCTTAACTTTTCTCAAAACTATCCAAAATCATAGGCTTCAAGCTTCAAGATTCATGAAATACTTATACTAACACTTTACTTGAGTTTAAAGCAAGATTTCGAACTTCATAGATTTTCATAAGGATTTCAGGGCTTAACTAATTTAACAATTAAAAGTAGTATCTCAACTTAAGACCCCAATTTAGTAGAAAAAGTTAGTAAATCTCATGCTTTTCTTCAAAACTCAATAAATCATGCATTATCTCATCAAAATGTGTTCCTTAAAATATAGCTCTTTGGACTCAATAAAATATATAGATAATATTTGTTAAAATTACTCTTTCATTGATGCATAGAAAAGTCATCATCTTTAATAGAACATGCAAAACCTTTATTCAAAATACTTGTTTAATACATGAAAAATCATAAATCTCAATATCAAAGAATATATAGTAAAGTCATGATCATCAACTTTGTTATGGTTCATGGAAAAGTATCCATAACAAAAATTCCAACAACATAAAATGTAAAAATAATAACAATCTCAGTGCATGAATATATCTAACTCAATGGAGGAGGAATTAACTCATTTAGAATTCAAGACTTAGGATAAGACTCTACTTGAGCTCAATTATGGAGAATTAACATATGGGGCACGTGGATGAACTCAATCAAATGCTCTGAGTAGCCTTACATACCTGAAAGTTGATATTACAATCAAAATTTGATGAATACGAGCTTTCTAAGAGAAAATCCTCAATCTTGGTAGTTCTTTTAAGGTAAAAGAACTTGGAAGGACATTTGTTGAAGGAATTTTCTTTGATTCTTTAATTCTTGACTTAGAATCTTTAGGGTTCTTGATGAAGAACCCTAATTCTTGAAAAAGAAGAATGAAGAAATCCTTTCTTGGGATTATTGCATTTGTTTTCTTGAAACCCTAGGTTATGATTTAAGATCATGTTAGAGATTCATGAATAGATAAATAAATTTAGGTTAGATGGCTTGAAATTTATACAAAAATAACTTACCTTGATGGTGAATCTTGAAAGCTAATCCTAACTTGATGACTTTCTTGATGATTCTTGAGCGTTTATGTTTAGGAGTGAAGGGGAGGGTTTTTAATTATGAAAACTGACATTTTATGCAGTTTAGGACTTTAATGATGATTCTTGAGCGTTTATGTTTAGGATGTGAAGGAGAGGGTTTTTAATTATGAAAACTGACATTTTATGCAGTTTAGGACTTTAAATAGACCCAAAGGTTTTAGGATAAAAGTACCCTCAAAATAAAATAGCTTATCTAGTACAGGTCTGCGTCAGGTCTCTGACGCGCTCTGAGCACAGAGCTTCAGACAGCTCTGTAATCCTTCACTAAAATGGTCATAACTTTCTACTCTAAACACTGATAAAATTAGATGCGTTGGAAAGATAATTCAATTATCTTTGATTTGATATATGATTGGTCACCTAATTCATTATACTTTAAGAGATATGGTAATTTGAAGCTGACCCTTCTATCTATTCATACGATTACTTAGTTGGTAGAGATTCTTTGGACTTGGATTGATCTAAAAGATCCCTTATACTCATTTATTGAACTTGGGAGGGGTTGGGGAATGACCAAAAGACCCTTTCTGTAAAAAGAAACAAAATTTCACTCTGTGTCATTATGTCTGCGTCGCGCCAAGGGCGAGGACATGTGTATTTACGCGAAAATTCTCAACATATGTTCTTTCAAAGAAATTTAAGAAAATTCCAAGTGTAAGTCCATGCCCCAAGCGCATTGCACCCTAGGCGCGCACTTATGCTGTCTCAGATTTAATTATGAAAAATTATTTTCTGACTCGGTTTCTCTAAAATCGGGTCGAGGCCATTTTCCCACTCCATTTTTCGTGTTGATCGCACATCTGGTTTTGAATTTTTCATTGCATCTTGGGAAGACACGTTATGCTCATGATTTTATTCTAGGGGTATTTTAGTAATTTTCATGGGTTGTTACACTAATGTCATTGGAGATTTGGACATATCTCCATAGATAGAATTAAGAGATTAGTAAATGATGAGTACTTAATACTTCAGATTTTACTGATTTTGATACTAGTTTGGATTGCATTAAAGAAAAGCAAACCAACAAGTCAAAGAAATGTGCCAAGAGGACTTCAACCATATTAGAAATAATATATTCAGATTTATGTTATCCAGATATGGATGCATGTGGTTAGAAATATTTTATCACCTTTATAGATGATTACTCACGATATATGTATCTCTACATGCTTCATAATAAGAGCAAATCATTATAAGTCTTTAAAGTGTTCAAGGCTATAGTAGAGAAACAATGCGGAAAGAAAATTAAGATTGTGAGAACTGATAGAGGTGGTGAATATTATAGTAGATATACTGAGGATAACAAGCACATGGTCTGATTGCAGAATTTCTTCAACAAAATAGGAATGTTTCCCAATACACCATGCCTAGTTCTCTAGATCGGAATGGTGTAGTAGAAAGAAGAAATTGAACATTGTTGGACATGGTGCGTAGTATGTTGAGTAGCTCAAAACTACCTAAGTCCTTGTATATTGAATCTCTTAAGACAACAGTGTATTATTAAATTGAGTTCCAACCAAGGCTGTTCCAAAAACACCTTTTGAATTGTTCAAAGGTTGGAAACCTAGCTTGACATATATACGCGTATAGGGTTGCCCCGTCTGAAGTAAGAATCTACAACCCACAAGAAAAAAAACTAGATCCTCGGACCATTAGTGGATATTTCATTGGATATGCAAAAAGGTCTAAAGGATACAAAATCTATTGTCCATCTAATAACACTAGGATTGTAGATTAAAGAAGTGCAAAATTTCTTAAGAATGACTTGATTAGTGGGAGTGATCAAATTCAGAATACTAATTCTGCAAGAGATCGACCCTCCACTTTATGTCAGAAATTAATTATTGTTCATAATTCGCTCAATTACAATTGGGTGTTGAACAACCAATCAATGAGATTCCACAAGCTGCTGAAAATATTCCTATAGATCAAGTTGTTCAAGTAATTCCTGAAACTCTTGAACAACCAGTTGAACAACATGATCCACAAGAAAATGTCGGCACAACATTAAGAAGATCTACTAGAGAAAGAAAATCAACAATTCCTAGTGACTTTGTTGTATATTTACAAGAATCTAAGATTGGAGTCAAAAATGATCCTGAGTCCTTTTCACAAGCCATAAATTGTAAAGAGTCTGAATTATGGTACAATGCCATGAAGGAAGATATGAATTCTATAAAAAGTAATGAAGTCTGAAATCTTGTTGAGTTGCCTAACAGTGTTAAAGCCATTGGATGTAAATGGGCCTTTAAGCCTAAAAAGGACTCATCAGGCAACATAGAAAGATATAAAGATAGAATAGTTGCTAAACGATTCACTCAAAAGGAAGGAATTGACTACATAGAGATCTTTTCTCCTGTGTCTAAAAAGGATTCCTTGCGAATTCTATTGGCATTAGTAGCTCACTTTGACTTAGAATTACAATAGATGGATGTGAAACCCACATTTCTCAATAGTGATCTAGAGGAGTAGGTTTATATGAAACAACTAGAAGGATTCTCCTCTAGTAATGGTGAGCACTTGGTATGCAAGTTAAAAAAAATCCATAAATGGACTAAAACAAGCCTCCCGTCAATGGTACTTAAAGTTTCATAATGTCATCTCTTCATTTGACGTTGTTGAGAATATTATGGATCAATGTATATACCAGAAGTTTAGTGGGAGTAAAATATGTTTCTTGGTCCTATATGTGGATGATATCATACTTGCATCCAATGACAAGACAATGATACATGATGAAACAATTTCTCTCCAAATATTTTGACATGAAAGACATAGATGATGCATCTTATGTTATTGGCATTGAGATTCATCGAGATAGATATCAAGGTACCTCTTGTAAATAAGGGTTTTTGTGTTTTCATATTTTCTTATTTACAATTGTACATAGAGTCTCTTTATAAAGAGAATGAATTACATATTGGGCTAAGTCCACAGACTATTCTAGAATACAAAAATAAAAGAATAAATAAAATAAAATGTTATATTTTACAACACTCCCCCTCAAGCTGAGGAATAGATATTTATCATTCCCAGCTTGCTACTGAGTTCTTCAAATCTATCTAAGGGAAGTCCCTTTGTCAGAATATCAGCTTTTTGAAGTCCAGAAGGGATATACGGAGTTGTGATCAGCCCGCTATCTAGTTTCTCTTTGATGAAATGGCGGTCGATCTCAATGTATTTTTTCCGGTCATGTTGAACAGGATTATGAGCTATGCAAATGGCAGACTTAATTATCACAAAGTAACTTCATAGATCCTTCATATCTTATTTTAAGATCATCAAGTATAATTCTCAGCCATAGTAATTCACAAACACCTTGAGCCATAGCTCGAAACTCAGCTTCTGCAGTCGATCTGGCAACTACATCTTGCTTCTTACTCCTGCATGTTACAAGATTACCACAAAGAAATATACAATAATAAGTGGTAGATCGACGATCAGTAACAGATCCAGCATAATCTGCATCAGTATAAACTTCTGGAGAGAGATTCCCATCACGCCTGAATAACAGTCCTTTACCAGGAGTGGCTTTGAGATACTGAAGAATCTTCTTAACTGCTTGTATATGCTTTTCTTTAGGATTATGCATGAATTTACTCACAACTAACAGCATAGGCTAGGTCCGGTCTAGTATAAGCCAAATATATCAACCTCCCAACTAACCTCTGATACTGTCCTTTGTCAACTGGAGGACTCTCCTCTTCATATCCTAATTTATGATTCACCTCAATAGGAGTAATGGAGGGTTTACATCCAAGCTTCCCTGCTTCATTAAGAAGATCGAGGACATATTTTCTTTGGCTAATAAAAATTCCCTCCTTCGAATGAGCTACCTCTATCCCAAGAAAATATTTCAATCTTCCAAGATTTTTCATTTCAAATTTAGAGGCCAACCGAGCTTGTAGAGTGTGCCTTTCGGAAATATCATCACCTGTAATAATAATATCATCAACATACACAAGAAGCACAGTCAATTTCCCATCTTGAGAATGTTTGAAGAATAGTGTGTGATCCCCTTGACTCTGTCTGTATCCTAAGGTCATCATAACCCTAGTAAATCTTCCAAACCAGGCACGAGGAGACTGTTTTAATCCATACAAGGCCTTCCTTAATCTGCAAACTTTATTGCCTCCATCTACGGAATCAAAGCCAGGTGGAATTTCCAAATAAACTTCCTATTCTAATTCACCATTAAGAAAGGCATTCTTCACATCAAACTGATTTATATCCCAATTGTAATGGGTAGCAAGAGACAACATAATTCTTACAGTATTCATCTTTGCAACAGGAGCAAATGTCTCATCATAGTCAATACCATAGGTTTGAGTGTAACCTTTGGCAACTAATCGCGCCTTGTATCTTTCAAGAGTACCATCAGAATTGTATTTCAAAGTATAAACCCATTTGCATCCTACTATTTTCTTTTCATCAGGTCTTTTAACAACCTCCCATGTGTTATTTTTCTCCAAGGCATCCATTTCCTTTTGCATGGCTTGAGTCCACTTCTCATCCTTTAATGCTTCATCTACTGATTTTGGGATTAAAATATGATCTAGTGCTGA
>JAPFFP010071038.1:0-24273 GCA_026153255.1 Solanum medicagineum
GGCCAAGGCCTATTATGATCTTGATAAACTTTGTATGGCCATCTTTAGAAGGAGAAAATTGAAGTGATTAAAGAGCCTCCTTGAAGCAATTCAGTCATATTGTTGTTCCGAGTCTTCTCAGAGGATATGTCTTGTTAGAGTCATAGCTTGTTAGAAGATGTAGGTGTGGTTCTAGGATTATTTTGTAAGGGGAGAGTCTCCTTTATGTATTGATTTCTTAGTGTTTTTGTATTGAGAGGAGTCCTCTCGTGGGTACCCAGATGATAGGTTGGTTTTCCTTTTTTTTCGTATTGTGGATGAGTTGGCTGACCTTCGAGGACTGGCCGACTTATGAACCACCAAAGGGCAAAGGTAAGGTCTATGTCCCCCTCCTTGTACTTCTGTGCGTTTTTCTATTTATAATCAAGTTTGAGGGTGTTGTCGACCCATGTCCATCCAAAGGAGTGGGAACCCTTTGGCATAGGTCTGTTCCCTATTAAAAAAAGTTCCTAAGGCAAAAACTCTTTCAAGAATAGGGCAAGGCAAGAGCTAGGGTTTCCATGCTCTTCTCAAAGTTTAAGGTTTAATTCTCCAAAATTCTCCAAACAACTTGTTTGGATTGTGGTTTACCATGGTATGGTATGGTAATCAAGAGAATGATTGATTGTTTCATTTATATGGTATAGTGTGGTTTTGTTTCATAGTTCTGTACTCGTGAAAACCCTCACTTTTTGAAACCACCAATTTGGTAGTATCCCACGGTTCTCCTATTCTTCTTCCAATTATACACTTATTTAAATTTAGATAATTCTAATTTATCCTTTGTTCTTTATTAAATCTTACCGTAATATATGTATTGTTTTTGTATTACTTATTACCCTCCGCGTCAGTTTTTGAAACTTCTTTTCTGCCTCCAATCTTTTCTTTCACGTTTAGGTCCATTTTTTAGGTTTGTTTTTTCAAAAGTTCTTACTTTTTTAGTTTTTGGTGTTGTTTGTATATATTGGAGATATATTAGCTTATATGTTTCACTACTTGCTGTTATGCATTTATTTTAAAAATATTATTTAAAAAATATTGATATATTTAATATTTATAATAATTAAGGATAATTTTGTAAATTTATAAGTTACTATATAGTATCATATAGTCAAGTCAAATAATAAATTATTATTAAACAATAGCAACCCATAAAGTCTATCCAAACATTGTTCGGCACTGTACTGTACGATACTATATCATGTTATACAGTACCATACATTGCCAAAATATATGGCAAACCACCATCCAAAGAAGTTGTAAGCTATTATGAGTTATTTATGGGTATTCCTCCACCCATAAAGTTCACTTTCATGTATTTTAACTTTTCTTTAAGTTCCTTTAAGATATTATTTATGCTTATGATGATTTCATGACGTTTTATGCTATTAAATGTTATTCATGATATCCTATGATATTTTACTAATTATATGCATGTTTTGAGCTATTGATGATGACCCCAAATGATGAGTTTTTATAATGATGAAGTGTGAGCATTTTCGATGGTCCTTAAAAAGAGAAATTCCTCATGCTTTATGTGATTTATGGTTGTTTTATATAAGAAGTCTAGCCCACCTAGTTTTCAATAGAATCAATTCATAATTTATGATTATGATTAGGGCATTAAAGTTATTATTTAAAGTAATGATTTGTAAAAGATATAATCATGTTGACATGATCCATAAATATGTTTAAGAAAGGTCCCCAAGATGAAAGGACAATTCTCACTTGGTGGTTCCTAAGTTTGAGCTACTCCTATGATAGCTACTTATGATTCTGTTGTACTTCAAAAGATCCTGCAGGATGACTTAGCACCGAGTGGACTTGAGATTTGGATTCATTCTGTTAGTTGAGGCAAGACCCGTTAAAGCTAAATCTCAAAGTCTCTAATTATGTGCCGCATAGGAGCCCTGATAGGCTAGGCTAGTGGATATATGTATGTCATTTATGTCATTGAGATGCATGGAAAGTTGACCAAGGTCACTCAGCAAGTGGTCTCCCCATGCCAACGTTGGGTGCTACATTGGATTCAATATAGCAGCTCACGTGGTCTTATATGTCGGATAAGTTTTACTCCACCAACTTTATGATCCTATGATATGTTTCCATTACATGTGCTTTCTCATGCATTGATTCTTATTCATATTAAGATATATTCATTGTGCATGCATAAGCTCACTTTATGCATCTTTTGTCTAATATGTACGTATAAGTTATATTTATGAATGATAGCATTATAATTTCATACTTGCATTTTATCTCACATATAAATGTACTAACGGATATTTTGTTTGCATGATTTAAGCATGTAGGGACATGCACTTCTCCACTAACTCCTGGTTAGTATTCAGTGTTCAAAACTTTCATTTTTATTTTTAGTGAACCCTTAGTTCGCGATTCTACGTTTGAAATAATATATTTATGGCCCTTTTGAGGCATTTACTTTAATGTAGCACAACTATAGAGTCTTTTCCATTTGATTGAAATTGACCGTTACCGATTTCGTCCGTCGATGTATTAGTTGGTATGCTTATGGACAAAGTATGTTAGTTATTCTTACTACTTTTAATTGTTCTTCATTTTTTAAAGTTCCCATAGTCAATTTTCCATTATTTTCCACAAAGGTTTTAATTAAATGCATGTGAATGCTTAAGATGCATGAGATAGCTTCAGTGCGGTACCTTCGGTATCTCATTCATCTTGTGATGACTAGGCCCCTAGATCGTGTCGTTACTAACTTTGTATCAGAGCACAAGGTTTTAAAATGTTCCTTGGCTGTCCATGCATACCCTATAGTATAGAGTCTTATTCAAGGTTGTGAAGCACGCCAATATCTTGAGTAAGAGGCTATGAGACTGTTTAATGAAGTCTTCCTTTCATTCTTCTTCATGTAATACCTTAGAGCTGAATAAGGTTTTACGTTAAATAATGATGACCATTTACTTCTTTTTAGATCATGCCGCCATGAAGATCTCCCAGTTAAAAAGACGCTTCGAAACAACAAGTTCCTCCACTCCAGCAAGATGATGGAGGGTCTCTCACTGAGTTTCAAGCTATCTTTACTTTGTTGGCCTAGCATTGGCCAATCAAGATAATCAAAAGATAGTCATTCCTCCCCAAGGGCCTACTTCGGTAGCTAAAGTACTTGACTTTATACGGATGAACCCTCTAAAATTTCAAGGGTCTAAGACGAAGGAGGACCCACTGACTTCATTGAGGAGGCTTATCGAATAGTTGCAGTGATGGGCATTCCATTGAAGGAGAAAGCTGAGTTGGCGGCCTACAAACTCAAAGCGGTCGCCAAGATTTTGTTTGTGAACTAGGCAAATGAGAAGGGCCATGAAGCTGGTTCTATCAATGGGAAGAGTTCAAGTGTGTTTTCTTTGACCGATTCTTTCTATTTCATCGTAGAGAGGCAAAGTTCCAAGAGTTTATCAATCTTAAGCAAGGGACCATGAGCATGAGGGAGTAAACCACAACGTTATCAACATATGTTTCCTTTATGGTTTCGGATCTGAGTGATCACATCAGCAAGTTCATCTTTGGCATCTCAGAGTTGGTCTCCAAGGAATGCAAGATGGCCATGCTAGTCAACGAGATAGACATCTCCTATTTGATGATGTATGCAGAGTAAATTGAAGAGGAGAAAATCCAACAAGAGGGCAAGGGAGTCAAAGAGGGCTCGCGTTGATGGTGGGAGATACTCTCACCAAAGAAGTGGTGTCACAAATTTAAACGTGACCAAAAGAAATGTGGTCAAGGATCCACGAACACTCTGCCTCCTTGGACTACAAAGGACGAAGGGGTTTCTCCTAAGCTCCAAATCTGAAGATGCCCCAAGTGCAGAAGACTCCATAAGGGAGAATGTCTATCCCAGTCTAATGCTTGTTTCAAATGTGGGAAGCCCAGTGTCACGACCCAATCTTAGGACCTAGATGGGACACGGCGAATGAGAATTTCAAAAACAACATGTAGAAGCCTCTTGATTGTAACATGCACACATCCTTAGTTACGGAAGTGAAATAGACATACACAAGAATCATTTGATGAAGGGGAAACAGGATGAAGGGAAGTTCTTCATAAACATAGTAACATAAGAAGACTCAAGCTTGAAAGCATAAAAACACATACTATCCAACAACACCTTTGCATGTAGAATGGAGCAGGGCCAAGACACATCCCGGGCTCACCCTCACATTAAGAAGTATTCAACATAAAGAAAGAGTCTGAAGATAGCATTAAATGAGTAGATATTTTCCTTGGGTTTGAGGACACACACGTGGATGAGGATGATCTAATGGAGCTCCGGTCCGTACATGGTAATATCATGTAGGCATAAAGTATGAGTTCACACATTTGAATGTACTAAGTATGTGTGATGCAATGCCACAAAACGTATGCCAAATATAGTGAAAATGCATAATTATAGGCAATAGGTAAGTATTATCTCTATATGGCATGCATAATCAATGCTTGAAGTAAAACATGCTTGTGAATCATTCAACTTGCATAGTACATAATACATATGTGAGAAGTGACCTTAACCGACATACACCAAGTAGCTACAACTTGGAATCCAAGAATGACACCTCCTAGGTCAGGTGGACGAGCATAACACCCCCCAACTAGGTTTGGTATCACGAACCAAGTCTAGGGCTTAGACGTGACACGGCGAATGGGAACCCGAATGGACCTAAAGAAGCCTCTTAGCATATCAATCAGACAGACTTGGTCATGGAAGCAAAGTGAAAAGCAACAAGAGATATAATAAAAAGGGAAGCGGGACTAAGGGAAGTCTTTGTTAACCATGAAAGCATAAATGAGTCAAGCGCATAGCATAAGTACATAAAAATATCCAATAACACCTCTAACATGGAGTGGAGTGGAGTGGAGTCCAAGACATTTTTTGGGCTCACCCTCTTAATAACAAGTGTTCAACATAAAGAAGTCTCAAAATAGCAAGAATAAGTTAGATAGTGTCCTCGGACATGAGGACTCACCAAAGCTTATCTATAAAGTATCAACTAGCCAAGAGGAGGATGATCAAGTGGTGCTCTGGTCCCTACATGGTAATATCGTGTAGGCATAGAGTATGCGCTAGTACGTTTGAATGAACTAAGTATGTACGAAATGCAACAAGGCATAAGCCAATACAGTGAAATTGCATAATAATAAGCAATAGTTAAGTGAAATCTCAATATGGCTTGCATGGTTAATGCTTAAAGTAAAACATGCATGTAAATAATTCATCTTGCATATATATATAGCATACACAAGTATGGGAAGCAATCTCAACTTACATAGAGAAGTAGCTACAGCTTTGAATCCAAGGCATAACACCCCCTTGGTAATGTGGAACGGGCATGACACCCCTCAGCTAGTTGTGGTCTGCTTGCCAAGGCAAACCAAACACGATAACATGACTAGATGGATCCACTCGTATAGAAAGGGTAATAATAATAATCCTATGGTGGCACATAGTTTAGAGACAAAAGACTTTTTCTAAGGACCCCTTGAGTCGATCCCCCATCTTAAGCCTCAATCGGTGCTAAGTAAAAATCCCACGGAATACTTGAAAATAATCATAGCTTGTATAACTGGGAAGAAACATGAAATGTGACATGAGTAGCTCTTGAAAGATGAGTGCAGATCATAATCATTCAGGAATTGCTAAACATGAATGGCTCACAAGAGGTAAAATCCTATAAATAGGTGTCGGGCCTAGACATGACACGGCGAATAAGGAGCCCGAAGGGCCCCCACGCAAGCATCTAAACTTATCATTACATAGTATTGGTCGCGGAACCATTTAAATGACATATAAGAGTAGAAGTAGAGGTAATGGGACTAAGGGAAATGCTTGCACAACATTGAAACCAAGGGAGAAGAGCCAAGGCTCATATCATAGATACATAACATGTTCAACAACTCCTCTAATACATAGATAGAGCGAGGGCCAAGACAAAGCAACCGGGCTAACACTCATAGACTAATTAGAAAGTAAAGAAGAGTGTTCAATACATAATAAGAGAAACATATACTAAGGTCCCCGAAGTGGAGGACTCACCAACTAGCTTGAGCAGTACCGAACTAGCCACCTGGAGGACAAGGATATCAACTTGGGCTTCGATCCCTACATGATGATAACATGTAGGCAAGAGTATGCGTTAGTACTTAGTATGTTGGATTCAATGCAACAATAAGTAGGAATCATAATCAAAATGCATAATATTAAGCAATAGACATAATATAACAATATGGCTTGTTTGTTCAATGCTTAAGTAAAACATGCTTAAGTAAATCATGCTCATATAGGATATCATATGTGAAGAAGAGACCAAGCTAGTTGTTCAAGGGATAAACCCCTTGGTGGTTGTGCCGTATAAACCCCTCACAAGATTGATGGTAATCACACCGTACCAACACGGTGACGAAGTATAAACCCCTCGCATGGTAGATGAGTATAAACCCCTAACATGGTAACCTGGTCTCTTGTTCCCCGAGATCGGGTATGGCCTAATGCAACACTTTATATAGAGTATATCAGATACATAAGCTCATTTCATCATCATAACATCATTCATATCATATCTCCTACTTAGGACCTTTAATTCCTCAAGAAACAACATCCGAACATTATCAAACACTTTGAGGGTGTGTAATGCTAGTATAGAACCATTAAATACAAGAATAATATGCAACAAAATCCATTGTAAAACCATCAATCAACATCTTGCAGCACCCT
Source organism: Solanum medicagineum (assembly GCA_026153255.1). NCBI lineage: Eukaryota > Viridiplantae > Streptophyta > Magnoliopsida > Solanales > Solanaceae > Solanum > Solanum medicagineum. The sequence goes on from JAPFFP010071038.1 coordinate 6,764, forward strand.
CATGACATATACATCAAAACCCCTTCTCAAATCTTACAATAGATCAAAGATTTAAAGCTCAAAACATAGTAAAATAGTCACAACATTACATAGCTTCAACATAGTGTGCAGTGAATTTCATAATAAGGAAAACCCATTTGCAAATCAACATTAAATCATGCAATTTGAGTAAAAGGAGGCTTGGGTATCATGGGTAAAAAGAACCCATGAAATTAACCCACATACCTAATCTTGGAGATGAACTTGGTGAAGATTGGAGATGGAGACTTGAAGCTTTGAAGGAGAACCTTGAAGAAGAACCTTAGCTTGGGATGAGGGTTTGGGACTAGAATATTGAGAGAAATATAAGACTAAGGGTTTGAGTGAGTATTGGGGAATGTTTAGGATGATATGAGGGTGAAATAAGACTAAGTATAGGTAAAAACATGTTTGGGAACACTTAGGTCCAAGTCTTTTACTGAAAACTGGCACCAAAATAAAGCTGGTGAGCATCGTGAAGGTAAGGCGGATTTCATTCTGGAACTCATCGCTTGTAATTTTGAAATTGTGAATCGTTCCTTCTAAAATCAGGGTTAGACCCTTCTCCCCCTAATTTAGACTCCCTGAACAAGAATCCAAAGTCGTATATTCGAAATAATGAATACATTTTGAGATATATGAAAATTTAAAATTCTGGGCATTCCAAGGCACGTTTTTAGCACTTTTTGGGAACGTTACAATATCTCGACCTTGGGAACATTCGTCCCCGAATGTAAAAGAGACGCACAAGAAAAGAGCGATCATCAACAAATAAGCCCCAACAAGAATGCAACATAACATGTAAAAAACCATCTTCAAAATCACCATCATAAGTGTATAATCATCATATACTTGCCAATTTAAATAGGAATGCATATGATTGACGTAGAGACTGAAACATAAGACTTGGAACCATATGAAGAACTTAGTCGTTATCTCAGGCTTTATTAGAGTGAGTGGGGTACGAATATCGCTCCCATAAGACCTCTTTGGCTTGCTTGGAGGCATCGTTGACTTGATAATCCTTTCAAGAGGGCCTTAATGAACACTGCATCCTCATTAATCAACTTCTCCATTCCTCCATCAAACATCTCCCCCGGGACCTTCTTCCAAGTCAACTTATCCTCCATATCACCCACCATCACAGAGAGTTCCATAGCATTAGAGCCACCAAAACATCTTCTCAACCTAGAAACATGAAGAACTGAACAAACCATATCTACATCTGTAGGCAAATTCCCCACACTTGTGAAACCTTACCAACCTCCCTCTACACTCTTACAAGGACTCATAATCCGTAACTCAAATTCCAACCATAAATACACCTAACTCACTTGGTACCATAATCGCCATCTCCCCCTTGGGAGTCAACCTTCACTCTATTATTCTCTCACTCAAAATCGATCATCCTTAACCATCATATTACAACCTTACAGATTTTACACTCATCAGAAGTATGTTGTGCAAATAGACCAAATTACCACAAGACCTCTAACCCATCAAGCTATGTTCAACCTAGATCATAAGACAATGCGCTATGCAATAAGAACATGGGGAAACCCTTACAGACCCCCTCCTCTCAATCCGCCATTGGTAAATCATCGTCCCACAAGAATACTTATAATATACCTATACATGCTTTCAAAAAGGAAATAATCATTTTTCTTTCTGAATCATTTCAATACACAATAGGGTTTAAAAGCTAAACAACATTCATAATAATTCATACTTAGGCTCAAATGCCAAAATCATAATTCCATAGTCATAATACATATGCATAGGAATAGCCCATTCATATACCAAAATGGTGCAAGCACCCAAAATAGTTTAAGAGCCAAAATCTAAGACATATATGCGATCACAATATTGTCATAACCAACCTTTTGTCAAAATCATACCATAAAATGAAATTGGGCTTACCCATAACATAACTTCTCAAAATAATCCATGTACGTGAATGCATATGCTATTGACAATGAGAAAATGACATTGGTAATTAAGACTCCATTTAAAAATCAATATTTATAATATGAAGTTGAAGTAAAAACATAATCAATTCTATATTTAAATCCATAGTGTAATCTCTCATACATAAATAATTCAAAAAGGGAACATGCATACTTATAACTTCATAGACCCAAAGTAAATCCTCATGTAGCGGTTTAAATCATATCAAAATCACCAAATAAACACTACCCATGAATCAATAGAATTTTAAGAATCATAATATTCAAACTTCCAAATTAAAGTAAGCAAAATCCATGTTGGTTTTCTTGAAAATAGTATTGGGTCTCCTCGATTTTGAGGGATCGAGTATCAACCCTCATTCACATAAATCCTACAAGTACCAAGGAATAAAACAAGAAATACCAACTCCCGGACCTATCACGCCACACTCAAAATGTCGGTCACACCATGGCCTTACTTAGGGTCAACTAAGTCATAGGAGAAACAATAGAAGAGGGCTTACTCACAATCTCCGCTAATAGCCAATTAAACCAAAAGGACTCCTAACCAAAGGAAGTCAAGATCTAGCGGATCCTAACCCAACATCACAAGATCGAGGGTGATGGTATTAAGTTGGATCCTAACCCGACATCACAAGATCATGGAAGACAACCTCTTACCACCAAAATCCTCATTCCTCCCATTTAACATACAACCTTCTTCATTAAACTTTGTTGTACTACCCTCAAAAGACTCACATACACTACCTCATTAGGGGACATAAATCATTATATCATCATCAAACCACCATAAGCCTATTAGAGTAGGGGCTAACAGATCCTATTCATGAGATTTGTAGGCATAATTGGCGCCTAGTCAAACCACGAGACACTACCATAATTTTGAAATATCAGAAAGAGACATTCAAGGCCTCATCTACCAACAACAACAACTCAATAACAAAATAACTTAGCTTTTATACCTCCATTCTTACAAGATGACAAATGTAACCCCTGAGAGACCCAATTGTACCCTAAGACAAGAAATGAACCTACCTCTTTTTCTACAACTTGGCAACCTCCCACTTTAAGACGGGTTCATTGGGGATTCGGGATCTAGCTCTATGGTTCCTACCATCCATGAAGACACTACATGCATGTAGCCATTCCATCCTTATAATGACATTAAAATCCACCATTCCACTCTAACAATCCATAAAGCAAAACCTAATGCAATACAAACCCTGTTCAACACCTATGAACCTCCTAGATATAACATACCCAACAAAAGGATAGACACCAAAGATCCACACAGCACCTTGGGAGTACGAGAAGCCCCACCAGTAACCAAAAGAATAGAGAAAAAATAGTGGTACACCGAGCCTAACAATACATGCACAAAAAAGCTATGAAAAATTGAACTTACCAGTAATAGCATTAGGCATATCATCCTTTCCTCGAGTCACTTCATCAACGCGCCCACTTCCTTCGAATATACGGACAATCCTTTAGCTTATGACCCACTTCATTACACCCATAACAAGCATTGGTCTTCCTCAAGCATGGGCGACCATGATACTCCCTACACCTTTGACACTTGGGATCAGTCATCCCACCATCACCTCATTGACTCTTATTACTTTTTTGAGGAAAATCCTTTACCACTATCAAAACAAGAATTAGTGCCATTGAAACATGGGCCCCAATGAGCCTTATTACATGTCAGACACATAGTGTCACCTCTATACTTGAGACTTTGGAACTTTCCTTCACCACGGGCCCTCTTGGCCTCACTTACTCTCCCCTAACCATTTGAAATCCCGGAAGAACCCACTTGTTTTTTGAGGTGAGTTGCCCATTTCGCCGCCGCTTTTGCCACTTTCTATAGAGCTTCGCAAATCTCCGCACTCATCTTATCACTGTTCTAGTTGAAAGAGACATATCCTTGAATGTAACGGTTAGAACTTAGCAATAAACCCTAGGGGATCTAACTCTATAGCATAACATGGATCATGAAGAAGTGGAACATATCCTAGAATGACTCATAGCCTCCTACTCATAGTTGTGGTAAACAACACAACAATGAATAAGACTCTAATCGACACAGTGTGTTGGACTCTGAGGATCTATCTACCTAATGCTCCGATACTAAGTTTGTCACATCAAAATAGGGAATAGATGAGACACGGTGAATGGGGAGGCCGAAGGGTCCCCAAGAAAGCCTCTTAACTTATCATTACACATCATTGGTCATGGAAGCATTCAAATGACATAAAAGAGTAGAAATAGAGGAAATGGGACTAAGGGAAAATCTTGCACAACATTGAAATCAAGGGACAAGAGCCAAGGCTCATATCATAGATACATAGCATGTCCAACAACACCTCTAATACATAGATAGAGCAGTGGCCAAGACAAAGCAATCGAGCACACCCTCATAGTTTAAATAGAAAGTAAAGAAGAGTGTTCAATACATAATAAGGGAAACATATACTAAGGTCCCCGAAGTGAAGGACTCACCAACTAGCTTGACTAGTACCGAACTAGCAATGTGGAGTACAAGGATAATCAAATTGGGCTTCGATCCCTACATGGTGATATCATGTAGGCCAGAGTATGCATTAGTATGTTTGAATGTACTAAGTATCTAAGATGCAATGCAACAATAAGTAGTCATGATAATCAAAATTCATAGTATTAAGTAATAGACATAATATAACAATATGGAATGTATGTTCAATGCTTAAGTAAAACATGCTTAACTAAATCATGCTCATATAGGATATCATATGTGAAGAAGAGATCATGCTCGTTGTTCAAGGTATAAACCCTTTGCTAATTGTGTGTTATAAACCCCTCACATGGTTGATAGTAATAACACCTTACTAACATGGTGACGAAGTATAAACCCCCCACATGGTTGATGAGTATAAATCCCCAACATGGTTACCCAGGCTCTTTTCCCCCTGGATCGGGTATGGTATAATGCAACACTTTATATAGAGTATATCATATATATAAGCTCATTTCATCATCGTAACATCATTCATATCATATCTCATACTTAGGACCTTAAATTCCTCAAGAAACCACATTCAAACATTTTAGCAAGTACTTTGAGGGTATGTAATGCTAGTATAGAAACATGAAATATAGGAATGAAATCATGCAAGAAATTCAATTGTAAAATCATCAATCAATACCTTGCAACACCGTCAAGACATATGCATCAAAACACCTTCTCAAATCTTATAATAGATCAAAAATTTATAGCTCAAAACATAGCAAAACAGTCACAACTTTACATAGCTTTAACATAGTGTGCAATGAATTTCATAATAAGCAAGATCCATTTGTGAATCAACCTTAAATAATGCAATTTGAGTAAAAGGAGGCTAGAATATCATGAGTGAAAGGAACCATTGAAAGAAACCCACATACGTTAGCTTGGAGATGAACTTGGTGAATATTGGAGATTGAGAATTGAAGCTTTGAAGGGAGAACCTTAGCTTGGGATGAGGGTTTGGGACTTGAATCTTGAGAGAAATATAAGACTAAGGGTTTAAGTGAGTATTGGGAAATGTTTAGGATGATATGAGGGTGAAATAAGTCTTAAGTATAGGTAAAAACATGTTTGGGAACACTTAGGCACAAGACTTAAAATCCTTGGACCGAAACTAAAAACTGGCACAAAAATAAAGCTGGTGCGCGTCAGGGTAAGGTTGATTTCATTCTGGAATTCGTCACTTGGAATTTTTAAATTGTGAATCATTCATTCTAAAATTGGGTTAGACCCCTTTCCCTCTAATCTGATCCCCTGAACAGGAATCTGAAGTCAAACTTTTCAAATAACGAATGGATTTTGAGATATATGATAATTAAAATTCCAAAAATTTCGAGGCACATTTTTTGGCACTTTTTGGGGTCTTTACAATATTTCCCCCTTAGGAACATTCGTGCCCGAATGTAAAGAGACGTACGAGAAAAGAGTGATCATCAACAAATTAGCCCCAACAAAAATGCAACATAACATATAAAACTCCATCTCCAAAATCTCCATCATAAGTGCAAAATCATCATAAACTTGTCATTTAAATATGAATGCATATGAATGACGTAGGGGATGAAATATAAGACTTCGAATCACATGAAGAACTTAGTCATTATCTTAAGCTTTATTAGAGTGAGTCGGGTACGAATATTGCTCCCATAGGACCACTTTAGTTTCCTTGGAGATACCTTTGACTTGATAATCCTTTCAAGAGAGCCTTAATGAACACTGCATCCTCATTAATCAACTTCTCCATTCCTCCATCCAACATCTCCATCGGGACCTTCTTCTAAGTCAACTTATTCTCCACATCACCCAACATCTCAAAGAGTTCCATAACACTATAGCCACCAACATATCTCCTCAACCTAGAAACATGAAGAACTGAACAAACCATATTACATATGCAGGCAAATGCCCAAACTTATGCAACCTTACAAACCTCCCTCTACACTCTTATAAGGACTCACAATCACCAATCAAATTTCAACCTTAAATACATCTAACCCACTCGATATAATAATTGCCCTCTCCCCCTTGGGAGACAACCTCCACTCTATCATTCTTTCACTCAAAACTTCCAACTCTAATAAAACGGAATCAAGGCCTTGCCTAATCTAGACCTTTTAACCCAAGAAGATTTGGAACCATCAAGAATGTTGTACTACCATGCTCAACTTTCCTTAACCTAAGCTCTAATTTAACCAACCGATGGACCCCACTAGTCTCCTCCTTGCCACCATCAACAATATATGCTAGGCTACCTAGAGCACCGACCGTAACATTAGCCTTATCGGGGGAAAATAATGCACACCCATTTCATAACCTCGGAAAAATAATGCACACCTCTTATTTAGACCCCCTAAAACTCAAAGTTTGATTTTTGAAATAACAAATGGATTTTGAGATATATGAAAATTAAAATTATAGGCATTCTGAGGTCGTTACAATGGGGCACAACTTGTAACGTATAAAATCATAGATAATTTCATGAATTCAATACATACTTGAAATCCCTTAATCCTCATAAAGTCAATTGACTTGTAAATCATGAAATAGATCATCATAACTTGAGAATACTTGACTTGACATTTTATCAAATACATGGTGGGTTCATGATACTTGTTCAAAGTCATTCAATTCAAGAGTGAAATATGATGAGTAAACTTAATGCAAATCATCCCACCAATATGTAGTAAAACCCTCGTTTAGGTTACTTTGAAATCCATCGTCAAAACACATAATAGATCATAGTTTCATAGCTCAAAACGTGCATAGTTTCAATAGATATAATCCAATCATGGTATAAGCTTGAAATAGATAGTCATGTATAATCAATCAATATTTCATAAAATCCCAACATGATTCATACTCATAATTCATAATAAAAGCTACTCAAAGGTAATACAACTTGAAATCATGCAATTTTCATGAAAAAGAAAATTGACCTCCATTGGTGAAAAGACCAAATGGATGAAACCCACACACCTAAATTTTGGGGATTCCTTTATATAAACTTTAAAGGAAGCTTGAATCTTGGACTGAGTTCTTGAGATCATCCAATGTGAGTTTGAAATCCTTTGATTTGGATGGGAATTTTGATAAAGTGGTGGAGAGGTTTTTGACCGTTTTTTAGTGATATAGAGTTGAAAAATAGCTAAGTATGGGAGATTTCAAGTGTAAATGGGCATGGGGCCATGACCCCAATGCCCTTGAGCCAAATTAAAAATTAAGAAATAACCAACACTGGTCCGCGATGGGTTCGCATCGCGGACAAAATGCGTACAACCACTATTTTCTGAAAAATTAACGAAAATTATTTTTCACTACGAGTCCTCTAAAATATGGGTTATACCCATTTTCCACTCAATGTTTCCACCTAATCGAGAATATGAAGTCAGACTTTTAATATCACGCATGGATTTTGAGATATATGGAAATTATAATTATGGGCATTTTCGAAGCACATTTTTGGGACGTTTCTTGTGGTCTACTTGCCAAGGTTAACCAAACATGATAACATGAGCTAGATGGATCCACTAGTATCAAAAGAGTAATAATCATAATCTTATGGTGGAACATAGTTTAGTCTAATGACTTTATATAAGGACCTTTGAGTCGAGCCCCCATCTTAAGCCTCAATCGGTGCTAAAGTCAAATCCCACGGAATACTTGAAATAATCATACTTTAAGTATAATATGGATAGCTCGTAAGAACATGACTTTTGCCCTTAAACTTGCTTGACCTCTAGTAGTAAGTCTAACTTGAACATGAGAGTAGATCATAATCATACATGAATCCTTGCTTTAACATGAATGGCTCACAAGAGGTAAAATCTTGAAAGAGGGCTTAACTTATAACTTGTAAAATATTAGGTACTTTTCTATGAATTCAGTATATGCCTGAAATCTCTTAATCATCATGAAGTCACTTGACTTGTTAATCATGTCATAGGTCATCAATAACTTTGAGAATTCTTCACTTGATATTTTATCAAATACATGGTGGGTTCATGATACTTGTTCAAAATCATGTGATTCAAGAGTGAAATAAGATGACTAAACTTAATGCAAATCAACCCACCAACATGTAGTAAAACCTTCATGGTGGGTACCTTGAAATCCATTACAAAAGCTCAAAATATTTTAGAGTTTCATAGCTTAAAACATGTAGTCTTAATGGACAAAATCAATCCATGGTATAAGCTTGAAATAGATAGTCATGCATAATCAACAAATACTTCATAAAATCCCAACATAATTTATATTCATAATCCATGATAAGAGATACTCACAGGTAATACAACTTGAAAACATGCAAGTTTCATGAAAAGGGAAGGTTGGGCTCCATGGGTGAAAGGACCTAATGGATGAAACCCACATCCTTAATCCTTGAATCCTTTGCAGTGGCCTTGAAGTAATCTTAGAGATTGAAATGAGTCCTTGAGTTCTAACGCTGATCTTGAGATCCTTAGATATGAATTAGAGAATTGATAGAGTCATAGAGTGGTTTGCGAGAGGGCTTTGTGAGTTATAGAGTTGAAAAATGGCTAAGCATAGGTGATTTCACTCTTAAGTAGGCATGGGGCTATGACCCCAATGCATAGGCTGAAATAGCAAAAGTAAGGGAAATATTGTACTGGTCCGCATCCAGTCCTCGATGCGGACAAAATGCGAAGGAGAAATTACACTACTTTGCGCCCAGTCTACGTCGTGCCTGGGCTCGGATGCTCTCTAGAAATCAAAGATCAGCGAAAATTATTTTTTACTATGGGACTTCTAAAATCCAGATTATACTCATTTCCCACTCAATTTTTCCCCCTAATCAAGAATATGAAATCGGATTTTCAAGATCACACATGGATTTTGAGATATATGGATATTACGATTGTGGGAATTCTAAAGCACATTCTGGGGCATTTCGCCTGGCCTTTATGCTAGATATTGTAGAAGCGTCGACACAAGACCCCAAGACTAAGGTGGGCATGCAAAAGGTGCCCAAAGAACCAATTGGTTCTACGCTTTTCACGATCACCAAGAAGTCGAAGAGGCTCCGAAGATCACCGATATGTTAAGAGTTTTTTGATATGATGCATCTGCGCTTTTGGATCCAAGAGTGAATTTATCATTTGTAAACTCATTCCTTGCTAATAAATTTCATGTATGTCCCGAAGTCCTCCATGAGCTTTATGAGGTATGTAACCCCATAGGAGAGTCCATTATAGCCTCGAGAGTCTATATGAGTTGTCCCATATCCATCTTGCATAAAGTGGTCTCTTATGACTTAGTTGATCTTTACATGGTACACTTCAATTAATTCTTAAGATGGATTAGATTCATGCTTCCTACACTTTTGTTGATTTTAGAACCCGTAAGGTTAAGTTCTAATTCCCAAATAAGCCAATTCTTTAGTGGGAGGGTAGTAACTCTTCATATAGGGGTCAATTCATTTCTTTCTTATCCTCTTAAGGTGATTTCAAAGGGGTGAAACTATCATCTAGTAAGAGTCAAAATGTCACCTCTAGAGTTCCTTCTCTTGTGATTGTCCTCATTGTAAATAAGTTTCCCGATGTCTTTCCAGATGAGTTACCAGGTGTTACTCCTAAAAGGAATATAGACTTTGGTATAGACCTTTTACCTAATACTTAACATATCTCAATCCCTCCATATAGGATGACTCCCACAAAGTTGAAAGTGCTAAAGGAGCAATTGAGGGATTTGTTGGAGAAGGGTTTCATTAGACCTAGCTGGTCTCCATGGGGTTCCGTGGTTTTATTTGTACAAAAGAATGACATATTGCTCCATATTTGTATTGACTACCTGCAACTTAATAAGGTCACCATCCTGAATAATTATCCCCTTCTGAGAATAGATGATTTGTTTGATCAATGGCAAAGGGCTACACACTTCTCCAAAGTTGACTTAAGATCTAATTATCACCAATTGGGGGTAAGCGAAAGTGACATTCTTAAGATGTTCAGAAACTCTTTGATTTAATCATGATATCGCTTGGCCTAAATAATGCACCGACGATATTTATGGACCTCATGAATAGGGTATTCAATCCCTACCTTGACATGTTCATCTTGGTATTCATTGATGACATCCTTATCTACTCCCGAGGTGAGCAAGAGCATATGAAACACTTGAGGGTGTTATTGCAAACTCTAAGGAAGAAAAAGCTTTATGTAAAGTTTGACAAATATGAGTTTTCGTTAGACAAGGTTGCCTACCTTGGGCATGAGGTATCTTGTGAGGGTATTAAAGTTGATCCTAAGAAAACTGAAACTATGAGAAATTAGCCAAGGCCATTGAATCCTACTAACGTAAGGAGTTTCATAGGCACAGCTGGTTAATATAGAAGGTTTGTGCAAGACTTCTCCACTATTTCATCCCCACTTACCAAGTTGATCGGGAAAAAAGCTACGTTATGTGGACGGATGAGTGTGAGAAAGTTTCCAAACTTTAAAGGATAAGCTGACTTTGGCCCTAATATTGACATTTCCAGAGAGGAATAATGGGTTCATCGTGTATTATGATACATCAAGGATTGGGTTGGGCTATGTGTTAATGCAAAACTGTAAGGTGATTGCCCATGCTTTGAGGCAATTGAAAATGCATGAGAAGAATTACCTGACTCTTGGTCTTGAGCTTGTAGCAGTGGTATTTTCCTTGATGATTTGATGACATTTCTTATATGGATATTATATGTATATTGTCACAAACCACAAGAGCCTCCAACATTTTTTCACCCAAAAGGATCTCAATTTGAGGCAACATAAGTGGCTAGAGCTACTCAAAGATTACGACATAAGTGTGACCTATCACATGGGAAAGGCCAATGTGGTAGCTGACGCCCTTGGTAGAATTCCTATGTGTAGTCTTTCTTATATTTGAAGAAACTGAAAAAAGGGAGTTAGCCAAAGATGTTCACGGGCTAGCTAGATTGGAAGTGAATTTGAATGAGTTCAGAAATAGTAGTGCAATGGTGCTTCATGGGTCTGAATCTTCTTTCGTTGAGCAGGTTAAGGAAAAGAAATACCTTAATCCTATCTTGGTTGAGTGGAATGACATAGTGAAAGATGGAAAGGTAGAAGTATTTTCACAAGAGGGAGATGGGGTACTCTGCTATCAAAAGAGGTCGTGCGCGCCCAATAATGGTGAGTTTAAAAAGTTGATTATGCAAGAATCGCATAGCTCTTCAGATGCCATCCATCCAGGCACTACCAAGATTTACATAGACTTGAGGGAGGTTTATTGGTGGAATGGATTGAAGAAGAACATTGCTCAATTTGTGTTCGAATGTGCTAATTGCCAGCAAGTCAAAGTTGAACATCAAAAGTCAAGTGGCCTAGGAAAACACATTGACATTCCTACTTGGAAGTGGAAAGAGATCAACATGAACTTCGAAGTAGGTTTGCCAAAGACCCAAAAGCAATTTAACTCCATAAGGGTGATAGTTGACTACATAACAAAGTCAGCTCATTTCGTACTGGTCAAGACTACAGTTAACGCCTAATATTATGCCTGGTTGTATATCCGAGAGGTGGTGATGTTGCATAGGATTCCATTTTCTATCATATCATATTGTAGTGTCTAATTCACCTCGTATTTTTTGAAGTCCTTTCAAAGGGGGCTTAGCACTAAGGTGAAGTTGAGTACCGCTTTTCATACACAAACTAACGAGCACGTCGAAAGGACTATTCAAAATTATAAGACATGTTGAGAGTTGTGTATTGGAGTTTAAGGGGAGTTAGGATGAGAATTTTCCACTTATCAAGTTTACTACAACAATATCTTCCATGCTAGTATTGGGATGGTACCATTTGAGGCATTATATGATAGACATTGTAGATCACCCATCGGGAGGTTCAAAGTTGTGAGGTAGCATTAATAGGACCATACTTGGTGATGAATCCTATGGAGAAAATTAAACTCATAAGGGAAAATTTGCAAATGGCCCAAAGTTGACAAAAGTTCTACTCCAATATCAGAAGAAGGGAACTTGAGTTCCAAATTAGTGATTGGGTCTACTTGAAGGTGTCTCCGATGAAATGTGTGATCCGGTTTGGTAAGAAAGAGAAATTAATCCCTAGGTATGCTGGGCCCTATAAGGTGGTGAGAAGAGTGAGAAAGGTGGCATATGAGTTTGATCTAACCAATGAGCTACATTTGATTCATCTAGTTTTCCATGTGTAGATGTTGGGTATATTCAAAGGTGATCTGAATTCCATAATTCCTTTGCATATTGTGAACATAGAAAAGGACTTGAGTTATGAAGAGGTACCATTTGAAATTCTGGACCGGCAAGTAAAAAAGCGAAGGAACAACGATGTTGCTTCCATCAAAATGCTTTGGAAAAATCAACAAGTTGAGGGATCTACATGGGAAGTAAAAGAGGATATGATGAATTGCTACTTATACCTATTCCACTCTAATTAAGCATAAGGTAATAAGAAATTCTTCCTAAAACGTATACTTCCTTGCATTTTATTTTTCATGATGTATGCATTTATTTATGTGCTTATGGACTGTTTTGAGACATGTTTTGAAAGTAAGTTTTGAAATTTTTGTGAAATGATGTTAAACTTGCATTTTTGCATGCATACTAGGTTATTAGCTGCTAGTTCACTCCTTAGAGCCTACCTTTAAGTATATTTGGGAATAGATGTTCCCAGGGGAAGATATTGCAACAATTCGCAGTTTAGGAGCCTAAGAGTGCAGAATGTTGGCCAGCAAAATGACCTATAGTCTAGTTTATAGGGTTGATGTATGGCTCGTAGGTGGTTATACGATCCGTAGGCTTGGTCCTTAAACATGAACCTTAGGAAAGGAAAAAGTGTCCAAGTGTGGGGTAACCTATGAACCAAGTGAGGGACCATGGGTTATATTATGGTCTATAGATAGGGTCATGAGTGAGACTATCAGACATGAAGAAAATTTGGAGTTTGTTGAAGGTTACCTACGTGTTACTAGCACGAGCCATGAATTATTATACAACCCATAGATTGCTTCATGGAATGAGACCAAGAAAATAAGAAATATGTCCCGTCCTAGGCCCAAGGCCTAGACGTGACACGATGAATGGAGAACTAGAGGGGATCCTAAACAAGCCTCTTATGCATATATGGCACATCCTTGGTTTTATGGAAGCATAATTAAACAACAATCACGTAAAAAATAATTTCTAAGGGGAAGCAGGACTTTGGACTCACACTATGGGGATGATGTAGGGGAGAGGATTAGCATGAATCACATAGCAAATAAGTCTAAGGGGCAGATAAGTTTGACTCATGCTATGGGTGTAAATAGGGACTTAGGACTTTCATCTCATCATCAACAGACATAGCACATACGGGAATAAGTATTAAGGTAAACCTTCAATAATTACATAACCATAATGATTCAAGCACATAACATACATAACAATAACCGTATGTAACAACACCTCTAGCCAAGAATAAAACGGGGGCCAAGACACTTCGCGGGCTCACTCGCAATAAATAGTATCCAAAATTGACAAGTTTTAATAAAGCATGAAAGTAAATGGGTATTGTCCTCAGATTTGGAGGTCTCTCCAATAGGAAATCTTCGATGAGACAGCTTCGTCACATGGAGGAGGAGGATGGAATGGAGCTCCGATCCCTACATGATTAGTTCATGTAGGAAAAAAGTATGTGCTAGTACGTTTGAATGTACTAAGTAGGCAGGGTGCAAATGAAACAGTAAAACATAATCCATAAAACAACAATATGCATAATCATACTCAAAGATTACAAGGTCAATATGATGTAGATGATAAATGCTTATTGAAGACATGCATGAAGGATGACTACATCACATGAAGTATCATACATAGGTGGGAAAGGACCGTAATCGACATGTAAGACCAAGTGAGCTACTATTTGAAATCCCAATGTTCACTCCACATCGGACAAGAAGTGGTCTACTTTGCCAACATAGAACAAATATTAACCTTCTGGCATGGCCTTTTGGAAAGTGCAGCCACCTTATGACATAGCCTTTTCAGTGGGTTTCACATGATAGGCTTACCTTATGGCATATCCTTTTTGATAGGTTCAACAAATATTCGTACCTCACGGCATTGCATTTTTGGTAGATGCAAGCCCATTTAGGGGATCAATATCATAACTATGGTGGCACATAGTTAGGGACAATGGAAGACTACCGAGGTCCTCTAGGTGCTAGGTCACTATCCCATAGAATACTTGAAATATAGTCATAGTCATAACATGTATAGTCTCAAAATATCATAATATCATTCTTGGAGTAGCTCATCAAACATAGCTTATTTTATTAAATTTGGTCTTTACATCATTTTTGTTATTCATATCATTCTCATGAGCTCATAAGATACTTGTTAGCCCTCTTTTTAATCTTAACTTGCGTAACATAGATATATTATCACAAGGCATTCATTTCTTAAGAAAAATTGCATGCAGCTTTTAGTCAAAACATGGTGGGAACATTTACATAAACTTAAAACCATGCAAATCATCAGTAAATGTCATGAGAGGAGTGAAATAACACCTTTATGCAAAACCTAAAATAACCCACCAAAAGCATAAAAAGACTTGGCTGAGGAATCATCATACCCACACTTAAAACATAAACTTCACATGATTTTACATTCCATATAATATATGAGGGTAAATCATCATAAACTACTCCATAAAATCATCATATGAAAGAATTCATAAAATCATCACATGTTACCATGACATGAGAAATCAATGAAGAAGGGGGATGGTTAAGCTTTGTGGAGGCAATGACCCTACAAATCAAAACCCACATACTTTTGTTGTTTGGAGATGGAAAATCTTGTTGGAAGGTAGAGAAATTCTAAAACCCTATCTAGTACCCTTGGCTTGAATGTCTTGAGGAGCTTTGAGAGTGTTTGGGAGAGTTTTAGACTTAGGGCTTTTGTGGAAATGAATTGAAATAAGAGAGTGAAGGGTGTATAAGGATATAAAGGGGTTATTTAGGGGTTGAAATGGCATAGTATAGGCCTCTAAATTCTATGAAATGACAAAAGTGGCCCTTATAAACTTCTGCCAGATACTATAAGATCCCGTTTACGAGCTGTGGTCTAGTCTACCTACCGTAGGAGAAGGGATTTTATCTAATGAGATTCGACACCTCAAAAATCCTCTTTAATCATCAACCTACTGTAGGACTTATGGCTCGCAAGTCCATCTACAAGCCATCTGATATCTTATATATTGGATCCCTAAGAATCCCAAATTCCACCAAGTCGGGCCATCATTCTACAAGCAAGAATTATGGCCCGTGGAAGAACTTACGGTTCATAGAATCATTCGTACGTCTGTGGCCTCAAAAACTTGAGCCACTGGAAATGGACACTTATAACACACGAGCCAGTTTACAACTCATACATCAACACATGACCTGTAAGGCCCCTAGTGGGAAACTCTAATACTCAGAAAATTTCAAGAACTCATTTCCTTTGCACTTTTCATGATTTCCACATATGAGGCCTTACAATATCTCAACCTTGAAAACATCTTTCCCTAAATAATGCTAAAGGAAAGCTCTAAGGAATGGAATACATGCACCATATGCAAAAATGCAACATAAGCACATGAAATGTATTTCAAATGATTTTTCAAATAACATTTACATGCAACCTCAAAATCACATGACCATGAGTAGATGACATGAAAATAATATGCAAGGAGCTTCTTAATTAGGGAAGGTCATAGTATCTCAAACTTGATTAGAATGAAAGAGATAGGGGTATCGCTTTTGCATATCCGCTTCAGCTTCCTTAGTGGCACTTTCAAATTGTTGGTTCCTCTAAAGAACCTTGAAGGATGCTACAACTTTGTTCCACAACCGCTTGACTTGACTATCAAGTATATCTACTGGGAATTCCTTATAAGTTAGGTTCTCATCAACATTCACCATTTCTGAGGGTGCAATGGAAAAATAGAAAATTGAATGAACCATACTCACTTTCGTAGGCAACTCTAATACATATGCAACTTTGCCAACCCATCTCAGAATCCAGTAGGAAGTGAGCCAATTTTGTCATTCTATCAAAAATAACCCAAATGGAGCTGAAATGTCTCCTAGTCTTAGGAAAGCAAATCACAAAGTCTATGTTGATCTCTTACCACTTTCAAGTAGGAATCTCGATGTCTTGCGCTAGAGAAACCAGCCTTTGATGTTCGGCTCTGACTTGTCAGTAAAAGTCGAAACTAGCTAAAAATTTGGCAATATCCCTCTTTATACCACCCCACTAATACATTTCTTGTAGTTCTCTATACATCTTTGTAGAAATGGGGTGAATGAAATAAGAGGAATTATGTGGCCCTTTTAAGACTAAATCTCTCATCCTATCAATATCGGGCACATACAACCTACCTTGGTACCTAAGGACGCCATCTCCCCCTTTGGAGAAAACCTACATCCTGCCACCCTTCACCAATGACTTCAATTCCATCAAACTGGAATCAAGGTCTTGTTTGTATTTATCTTCTTCAACCAAAGAAGACATAGAACCATCTATCATCTCCACACCTCCATTATTTGCCTCATTGTATCTAACTCCCAACCTAGCCAACCGATGGACATACATTGCCAATTCATTCTTGCTATCATCAATGTGAGCCACATATCCATGGACTGGCTTAGAGCATGGCCACAACATTAGCTTTGCGCAAATGGTAATGTACGCTCATGTCATAATCTTTAAGGACATCTAGCCTCATTCTTTGCCTTAGATTGACATTTCTTTCGGTGAACACATATTGGAGGCTTGTGGCCTATAAACACATCCACATAAACCCCATATAAATAATGATGCCATATCATCAAAGCAAATACCACTGTCACTAATTTAAGATAAAGGGTGGGGTAATTACGCTTATACACCTTTAGTTTCCTAGAAATATAGATAATTACCTTTTCATCTTCCATTAAAACATAACCTAAACCTATTCTAGAAGCAT